>JBBMEF010024122.1:5796-17481 GCA_037832685.1 Sicyos baderoa | reverse complement strand
GTTTTTTTTCTTCTTACAATTGGGAAAAGGCAGTTGCGGGAAATCTAAATGAAGTTTTCCATTTCCATTTTTGGTTTAAACCTTCTTGATTCTGTATGTTTTTTTCTTTTTGAAACATGGATAACCACGCCCATCCCTAGGCCAGGTATCGGAGACATCGAATGAGTAGTTTCACAGGTGAGGCTTGAACCGATTCTGTATGTTTTGTTCGATGATTGAGTTTGAGAGGGAGAGAAGAAGGGGTGTAATAATATTGCATCACTATGTAAATTTTACTCTACCTTAGATGCTGAATTTTTTTTAAACACAAACATATTTGAGTTTTTTTTTTTTTTTTAATTATTTTTAAGAGGATTCGAATTTATAACTTCGTAGTTACTCGGTTGTATAAGATGCCGGTAGAGCTATGCGATGGTTGACAACCATATTTGAGATTTGAACATACAACTACTAAGCTTATTATAGCTTTTAGCCTTGCTCACTTTTTTCTTATAAAATGGAAACCATACATGTTTGATATTCTACTATGTCGATTTGTTTGATGAAATATGGCAGGTAAATGTATGCCATTTTTCATTCAAGACATTTATTTTCGTTTTTTCTGTTTAGAAAGTAAATAGTTACTATTCGAAAAAAAAATGCTACTTTTGAAAAAAATAAAATAATAAATGGTTACTTTTGAAAAAAGAGAGTCAATTGTTTTCTTAATATATATTTATCTTCTAATCGAAGTGCACTTTAAATTTTGGAGATTTTGCATGTATATTAAAAAAAAAAAAAATGTATAACACAATTTCTAAACTTATTCATTTTGGGCACAAAAACGATTGAAATCTATCAATTTGCACCGTTCAATCATTCAAAATCGATTGAAATCTATATATTGAATTGATAAAAGTCTATTAATTGAATCGATGGAAGTCTAAAGTCTATCAATTGAATTGATAGAAGTCTAATATCGGTAGAATAGGAATTTTGGGCAAAGTGTACTACGAATGAATTATTTTAAAAAATGTGCTATAATTGTATAAATGAAAACCAAATAACTATATTTGGGATTAGATCTATGATTATGTTGATCTAAATTACCACCAAATAGTAGGGGTGCACACTAACCCGAAAAACCCGAACCAACCCAACCCAAATTGTCGGGTTGGGTTGGGTTGAATACATAAATGAGTTGGATTGAGTTGAATACATAAATGAGTTGGGTTGGATTGAAAATCATGGAATTTTCATGGGTTGGGTTGTGTCGAGGGTTAACCTAAATTAACCCAACCCAACCCAAGTTGGATTGAGTTGTGTCTTTAATTGGGTTGGGTTGAGTTGGAGAATTGACTAAGCCGAATTTTTGAGTTGGGTTGAAAATCATCTCAACCCAACCCAACCTGACCTTTGCGCCTTAGAATGATGATTCGAGAAGGAAAATAAAGAGAATATTTTTTCTAGAAGGAAAATAAAGAGAATATAGATATAAAGGAAAATAAAATTGAAAAAGAAAGTTATGGTGTGCGGCAATCCAAATAGAAGAACCTGGAAGGTGCTGAATTAGAGTTGTTGTATTTAGAATTCCATGAAAATCCTGTCTCAGTTTTTGATTTCTCCTTCTCTCCTCCTCGCCTGGAACCGGTAATATTCGATAAACCCTAATTCTTTGATTTCTGCACTCTTAAATCTCACCGTCGTTTTTATTTCTGCACAATCTGTACGCACAATCAAGCTTTTGTATCATCAACCCACTCAATTTCTTTGTTTTCCCTTTCTAGTTTAATCTATACCACATTTTGCTGCGGGGCTTACATTTTAAATCCGAATGAATTCCATATCCTAGGCTTGGGGCGTTACGGTTGAATTCGAATTTCATTTGGATTTGGAAATGGTCTGCAATTTGAGGATTAGTTGTTGTAACTTGTAACATTCAACCCCTCTATTGCTCAGAAAGTATTCAAACTATCAACAACCCAGAGTGGTTTCAAATCTTAAATATCATTTGGGATTTAGGGTTTCAAACTAAATATTCACTGCCTTTTCTGTGCATTAACATGAAGTTATCTTTTGGAAACACGGAGATCCATTGCTAAACTAAATGCTTCTTTAGCAATCTATGTTTGGGATAATATATATATGAGTAAAACTCCCCTACACATGCCTAGGGGAGCCCTACCTTTTGGGTATGTGGCACCCTTGGGTGCCACACAAAATTCTTTTGTTAATAGAATTTATAAAAAAGTAAAGGAGTTTATGTGGCACCCAATGGTGCCACATACCCAAAAGGTAGGGCTCTCCTGTCATGCATGTGTAGGAGAGTTTTGCTCAATAAATATATATATATATATATATATATATATAATTTTTGGTTAGGAAACGAAATTTTGGATAAGATTGTTGACGACGCCTAAGATTTGTATTGCTGTCACACTACCTTCTCTTAAAAATTCATTTGAGTTTCATGATCATGGTAAATGATACATTTTGCAAATACACCAGAAAATTGAAACTCTTACTGTCGTGACTTATGCTGTTTTATCTTACATTCTTACTGGCTTTAGAGATCACCACTTTTTTTTCTTTGTATTATCGTCCTGTCCCGTCCCTACTTTAACCATCTTTTTTTTCATTGTATACTCTATAGGAAATAAATAAGCAGACGCTTGAATGCTGCCACTGCTAGCTTACCAAGTGGTGAGCCAATATCACAGGCTCCGTAGTAACCCCGTCACCTTTGCTCTACTTGCTGGAAATACTCTTGTACATATAAGGCCCGATTTTCTTCGTCCTATCATCCCTTCCATACACAATGTCTGGTTTAATGCACGTCTCATTTTGAAGGTACATTACTCATTCATCTCATTTTATAACTCCACTCTCTATTGTTCTTATTGAACCCCCAATACTTTTGAATACAAATAGAAGATTTGGGGGACTCGAACCACTAACATTGTGGTTGTTGATACATATAGTATGTCAATTGAGCTATGCTCAACTTGACTTAATGAACCCAAAACCCAATTACCAAAGTGTATACACAAAGAAAAGGAAGAAAGGATGGGGAGTTATTTAAACTACCTATCTATTACTATGAGATTAGACCATAAATAAAATTGATGGAGATCTATCATTCCACTCTCTTTCTAGTTTGTAGGGTTGATTGGAGATAATTAGAAGAATTCAAGGACAGATCTTTCTGTTTGGGAATGTTAGGGAAGTCCTTAAAAGAATGGCATATTGCCTCAACTGGATTTAAACCAATGCTTTCTAATTTGGAAATAAGTGATGACAAATCCGTTTGTTTCATTTGGCTATACAACAAATTTTGTAGTTTACAGCGAACCCGCTTCCTGTTTTATCATATTCATTGTAACGAATAAGTTCTGTATACCTAGTTGCAAAATCTGCTTTTGTCAGCAGAAATATAATGGATTCTATTTGAATTATGTCTTAACTACAAGAAATTGGTAAAATTCCGAACCTTACTAGATGCAAAAAAAAATCAGTGTCACCCCCACATAATTATGTAATTTTGTCCTTACAAACACTCAGTATGAGGTTATTGGTTGAGTTTTTGAGATGATTTCTTTGCACTAATTATGACCTTTGAGTTTTAGAAAAAATGAAAAGCTTTTAAAGTGCTTCACAATATTCATTATTCAGTTATTCAATCTGTGTTCAGTTCTTGGTTTTTTTATCAGTGTTCCAGATGTTCATATACCTAGGAGATTTGAACTTTTTTTACGTCTTTTTTTTAATGAAATAATGTGTTGGTATCATTTGCATTGCCAGTACAAGGACTTGAAGCGCTTCTTCCTATCACCATTCTACCATGTGGGCGACACGCACCTCGTCTATAACATGATATCTCTACTATGGAAAGGCATTCAATTGGAAACTTCAATGGGTAGTATCGAATTTGCATCGATGGTCGGCACGTTAGTTGTAATGTCACAGGGAATGACACTGTTGCTTGTCAAATCCCTATTGTTTCTCAATTACGAGGCGCCTTACTATCGTGAATATTCTGTCGGGTTTTCGGGCGTACTTTTTGCCTTGAAAGTTGTGCTTAGCTCTCAATCTGAAAGCTACACTTTCCTTCATGGTCTAATAGTACCGGCACGCCATGCTGCATGGTTAGAATTAATTCTCATCCAAATGGTGTCACCTAATGCCTCTTTCCTGGGCCATCTTGGTGGATTACTTGCTGGTATTCTCTATGTTCGTTTGAAGGGTACAAGTTCAGGGTCGGATCCGTTCACTATTCTTATTAGAAATCTTTGTCGAATATCACGTCGACCTCTTGAGCTTTTGAATCACTTGAATCCATTTCGGCGGTATCGGATGTTTGGAGGAGGAACTGTTGGTAGGCGACAGACAGCCTCGGAAGGGACAAGGGCGAGTGTCGATACGTGGAGGTGTCGAGCATGTACCTTTGAGAATTCTGGTCTGTTAAGCATATGTGAAATGTGTGAGACAGATCGACAGGATAATGTGCTGCCTTCTCATCAATTGTCACGTCCATTTGATTCGACTCGGGAGGAGCTGCGTCATCGTAGGCTTGAAAGATTTGGATGATGCAAAACATTGTTCTTCTATTTTTCAGGCCATTCGTTCAGAATTTTGTTTTGAAGGTACCATCGTCCCTGTAAATGTTGTTTGGTTGATGTAATAAAATAAAACAATATGGCGCACGTAGTTTAGGACTTTTTTTTTTCAACTACATTGGAGTGGGGATTCTATATGATGCTGAGCTCCATAGTTTAGGTCCTTTTTTTTTGAAAATTCCATAGTTTTTTTTTATTTTGAAAGGGAAAATTCCATAGTTTAAGACTTACTAGTACAAATAAAGTTATACTTTTTTTTCTTTCTTTTTCGTTTTCGTTTTCTTCTTCTTAATCAACTACATTGGAGTTGGGATTCTATTTGATGTCGAGCTCCATAGTTTAGGACTTATAAGTACAAATTGAGTTTTTTTTTTTTGGAAGGATAGATGAAAGTCTTGTACTACGAAGAATAGACATAGAAATAGGGTCGTTAATTTTTTTTTAGGTAAATATGTAAATTTAACATAAAATATTAAATATATTTTACTACAAAGTATATAATATCAAGTTAATTACAAGGTATGCCACATGGAAGGTGGGTGGTAAGAGGAAAGGAGATTTTTTTATTTTTTATTTTTATTGCTTAGTTAATTATAACATTAATTCTTTTAGGTTTGAGTTTTAAGCATTTAGGTTCAAATACCATACATGTTTACAAAATATCGCGTGTCCGAGAAGTGTTCGGTGTCCGACATGATTTCCCTATTTTGAATTGTTCGTGTTTCATGAGTTTTGTATATTATTTCCATCATTGCTTTTATGTTCTCATGAAAAATGGTTGGATCTTCGGTGATAAATTTGCATGCTTGTTTATTATAATAATACTTAAGACTACATATTTGTAAAATCTTCAAAAGTTTCTCATTTCATACCTTCAAGAGAATTGTTGTACATCCTGTGTGGTGTGGTCTTTTCCAAATAATTTCTCAAGTTATCTTTCTTTGTGGTTGATGCTTTCATATATCGATTGCATTCGATTAAGTTTTCTTTTTTTTTTTAAATTTATTTTAATCTTCAACTTTCGACAATAGTTAAAGTGAGAGAAAACTTCAAGTCGAATAAGATCATTATCAAAGGTCATGCTAAAGAAGGAGCGCGACCATTTCTCCTCGATCCACGGAAACACAGTGGTATAAGCATTTGTCATTTGTTGGTAATGAGGGATAGCCCAAAAATGCCTATAAAAAAGGAGGTTGATTGAATACATATTTTCAATTCATCCCTAGCTTCGAGTTTTTCGATTGGTATTATGTGTTAAGAATTATGGTAGAGCAATATATGAATGTCTATATTATTTCAATTTTAAAATAAGTCACGACTTTCATATTTTATCTATGAATTTGACTTGATTGTACTTTTAAATATATATATATATAAAGTACATTTTCTTAAATCTATTCTTTTGGTGTTTTTTAATCATGAAAGAAAGGTTTTTTTAGTTTAATAATAATTAAAGGTAGAGTATTCAAATTTATGATCTTTTAGTCATGCACACACAGCGTTGTGGTTGTTGGGTTCGTAGAGTTTTTGTTTTGGATCAACTCGCTCACTTGTTCACATCAATGCCTCACTTTGTGAACTCCACTTGGTTTCTGTCTCCACTCCCTTGGGGCTATTTTTTATGATTCATTTCTACCAAAGGACGATTGTTTATCCGAATACTTTGTCTCGACATTTGATTGAACCCTTATTCAACTGAATGGAAAACAAATATCTTATAGCCCCCTTAAAGCCTTTGCTTTTACGGGCGGCTATCAGTCTTTAACCATCATTAGGGATAGCACGTGTTATTAAATTATATAATGTCAATATATTTTTCCATCTAAAACTTTGATTGCCAATTACAAAATTAAGTTGATTTCAAATTCTTTATTTTTATTCATGTAAACCTAATGTGTTCCTAAATACTATGTTATTCTTATGTTTTTTTTAATCAAAACAAAATTATAAATAAATAAATCTAGAATTTTGGACTCCAACTATTAGCATTACCCCACCCGACCTTTGAGAGGTATTTGGATTGAGAGTTATTTTGACCAGGTATTTAGAGTAGCTAAAAATTGATTTTTCTTTTTTTTTGGTTGTTGATGTTTATGAAGAAATTGCCATCAAAATCTCGTTCCTTGAATGTGAATTTGAAATAGAGAGTTAGTTTAAGTAGTTAAAAATGAGTGATTAAAAATGTAAGATTATTTTGAGTAGTTAAAATTGAATGATTAGAAATGAAGTTAATTTTAGTAGTTAGAAATTAGGAGTTGTTTTGAATAGTTAGAATACTTCGTGATGCAATTTTTTTTATAAGTAGTTAGTAAATACTCATTTAAAAAATCTCCACAAATTCAACAAACAAACCGCTGGGACTCCCGACTCCGACGTGTTAGCATAATTCCATCAAACCTACCATCAATCCAAAAAAATAACTAACTAAATGGTCCTCCCTTTTTTCCACCACCATGGAACCTTACGAGACTAGTCCTCTTTATCGTCTTTGGTAACGAGAGAAAGAGATAACCATCTTAATGTAGGTCAAGAAGGACTTGAGGGGAGCTAAGAGGTGATAGGTGCAACTTAAAAATTATCTGTAGAGATTTTCTTGGTATGTTGTCGCCTGTGACATCAGTTGAAGTGCACAGACTGGTGATGGCAAATAAATAAACAAGGGAAAAAGATAGACATAGAATAGGAGGATGACGACAGGGCATGGTGATGTGGAGAGAGAAAGAGGAAGGAATCAGAGAACGCCCACCTATTTTGAGAGAGACCACAACCATTATTACAATATCCTCGTCCCCAAAGGATAACACAATGGTTGAAGGCTTGGACTTTGAAGGCGTGCTCTCCTCAAGGTCCCTAGTTTGAAACTCACCTATGACAATAATTTGTAGTCACCTCTCGTGTCTCCATTACTTCGAAGTCTCCTGATGCCTGGCTTAAGGATGGGCGTGGTTACCCTTGTTTCAAAAACAAAATATATTACAATATGACATTAACAAGCATGAAAAACAGAACACTAGAAGATCTCAAATAAGGTTATCCATGATTATGGAACTGAATCCAATAGTGCATGGTACATTTTTATCTCACATGAAGAAAAAAAAAGATGTACTAGCATCAAAACACTTATTATTAATGAATCACTCATACGAGAAGTAACTTTTATGATCAGGCCAAAGCAAATACAGCAACTCACCTGAAACCAAACAGTACAAATCGGATAGATAACAATTATATGTATATATTGCTAAAACGCAGCCACCAAACTTCATTAGCAGTGTACACAAGAAGAGTTGAAAGAAACTGCTGTGTCACTGAGCACTCAGGACTTCAATTTCAAAGACCAAGACTGAGTTAGGTTGTATGCCCCATGCAGGGAACCCACTTGCCCCATAAGCATAGTCTGGAGAGCACTGCATAATCATTCAAAAGAAAGGTGTGTGTAAGCCTAAAATGTTTTTTTTTGAAACAAGGGTAACCACGCCTGTCCCTAGGCCAGGCACCGAAAGACATCAAAGAAATGAAGATACAAGAGGCGTTTACAAATTAATGTCACAGGTGAGTCTCGAACCTGGGACCTTGAGGGGAGCACACCTTCAAAGCCCAAGTCTTCAACCAACTACGCCACCCCTTGGGGTCGTGTAAGCCTAAAATGTTAAAATCACAGTATTCTATTCTATAATTTTGCAGGCTCTTCTTATGGCTACTCAAAGTAACTTGAAAATACATGCTTGGTTTTTGTAAGTCTCAGAGGACTTATTGTTAAATTTTATCCATCACAAGAAATGTATGTAAAGATACATCTATAGTTTAGAAGTAGGCATTTTAAAATCATAATGACTTTACCAAGTCGATCATTTAGAAAATTTATGCTAAATAATATGAGTGAACAAAACTATATGCAACACAATCGTTTGTAACTGTATAAACCTGAACAGAATATTGATTATGAACTATAATAGGGATAGGATCCAAAATACTCGAGAACAATAAATTGAAATATAAAGGATAAAGGACTACAAACTAACCAAGTATATGATAGGTACTTGAACCTCCCATTCTTGAGAATCACTCTCAAGCCCTAATACCAAAATGGCCACAATATATTTGATACCTTTCTCCTTCCCTACTACCTCTATTTATAACCACTAGCCTCTAACTTACTCCGCAAGTAGTTGCTAACATACCCCTACATTATTTTTTTTTTTTTTTAAATCCATGACTGTCTGGGCGAGCTTTCACGCACCTCGACTAATGTCACGGGACATACCGCCTGACCCTAATTAATTCCTAGGTAGGTGATCATCATGGATTGAACTCATCATCTTATGCACCCCAATGTTCTCTTTGACCAATTGAGCCACTTCATGATGGTTACCCCTATATTATTCACTCATATTCTAAGGCCCCAAACCTATCATCAAATAGGTAGTAATAGTATTAAGAGTGAGTTATCATTTCGAATGCAAGGAAATAGAACTAAATAATAACTCATTTTACCCTGAGACGAGCAACTTCTCCCACTTGCATGCCAAGCACACCTTCATCCCATCCTATAAAGAGACGAACGAAATCCAGATTCAAAACAAACATACAAATAGAGAAAACAGCCTTGCAGGTGATACTAACCAGCAAACATCCAACATATGAAGTGTTTGGTGGATATATAACATTTTCAAGAAGCAATAGCAAATTTCTAACACAATTTCCGGCACATTCCTGCATCTGGGATCCATTGTTGTTGGGTGTGAATTGCATAGCCAAGATTCAATTGCACCCATTATGCTTAAATGTTTGTATTAACACAAAACAGCTATTTTAACATTTTGCAGTAAACACAAAGAGTGACAATTACAAAGCATGAACACTTAATAAGCAAGCATAGTTCTTCAATCTCAAGTTTCATTGAATAAAGTGTGTAAGGTAAATATAACATCATCATCCCAAATCAATTCTAATTTCTGTCCATTATATAAATTGATAGATAACAAAATGCAAAAAGTGGTATGCATTGTCAAAGAGGAGTACCTTTTATAACGGAACCTTCACCGATCTGAAAGGAGAAAGGCTTCTGGCCAGGATCCTTTGTGCTAAACATACATGAATGTAAACAGATCATCTTCATGAACATATTTGATAGAAAGAAACACACATTCGATAGAAAAAAAAAAAAAAAAGTTAACCTCCAAAACTTGACAGACAGATCGCCATTTTTTCCTGCAGAGGAGAAGAAATCAAATATAGAGACAGAAAGTGATGATCGCGCTCATGAGATTAGGAAACTGACCGAAACCGGTGCAGTGGACGGTGACCAACTGGCCGGCGGCGGGTTTGGGTCCGGTTCCCGGCCGCAACACCTCCTTCTCCACTCCCATTTCTTCCCTTTTCTCTCTGCTTTAGGAACCTTCAACCTAGGGCTTTCAAATTAACTCAACTTACTTTTAATATTATAACCCTTTTCCCCTTTTTCCACTATTTCTAATTTCAGATCAAAGCATAAATTATTATATGATTTTTTTTTTTTGGAAACCGAAAAATCCGAGCTTTGTTCCATCTTTAAGTTAGGCATGAGAGACATCTAAAGAATACATATATGAACGATGTGTACAAATTAATGTCATATGTCAGTCTCAAATCTAAGACTTTATAGGATATTCCTCCATTTTTCTACTTTGTTAAGAAAATATTAACTTACTCAATTAAATTATATTTGAGATTCAAATATACAACTTGTTGGTTGTGAAGTGATGCATTTCATTGGATTACCACTTTCTTTTATATATTCTAATATTTTCTTACTTGTTAAAAAAAAATAATTAAGTTTATTAATTTAATACTTCTTTCTTAAATGCTCAAACTTGATTTTAGTTCGTTTCAATACTTTGAATATCAAATTTCTTTATACAAAATTAATGAAGTACACATTTGAAATAATTGAGATATTATTTTTAAAAATTAGTTTTTTATTATTTAAAAGTTTATAAGTTAGAATTATCTCAAAAAAAAAAAAAAAAAAAACCTTTAAGGCCTTATTTGATAATTATTTGACTTTTTATTTTTAGTTTTTGAAATTTAAGCCTACAATAATTATTTTACCTTATGTTTTTTCTATTTAGTTATCTACATCTCACTTATATTTATAAAAACCAAACTAAAATTTGGAAAACAAATAATAATTCAAAAAGCTTGTTTTTATTTTTGAAAATTGGTTATCATGCACATACTTTTTTAAAGAAAGATGGATACATGATAAGGAAGATGAAACATGGTAAAAAATTTACCTAAAAATAAGTTTAAATTTCAAAACAAAAACAAAAAAAATTAAATGGTTATGAATGTAAGATGTCTGACATCTTAGATAACTATAATTGTTTTGCAAGAATATTTTGTAGGAATATTTGGTAATATTTAAATATCTGTGTTTCTTTTGTAGGGATCGTACTCGAATGAAATAATTTTATCTAATATTCCAATAATGTCCATACAATATTTATATAATTATACATTAATTTAAAATAATTTTAATTTATATTACATAATTGTTTATATTAAAATTTAATTTCATGCCTATAATGAATTATAAATTTTAAAAAGATAATTATACTTTTTAATGACTTTTATTTATATATAAATAGATATAATTAAAATAAATAAATTTTCGAAATAAATAGTATCAATTTTGTATTTTGGTAATGCTAACCATCTTTGAAAAGGTAAAATAAAAAAATATTTTAAATTTAAATTCAGATATCTAATAATAATATTTATATTTTAAAATAGATAAATAAAGAAAAATGATAAATATAAATATATATTTTTAAAAAGAATGGCAAAATCGTCAATAAATGATTCCCTCATCATGGGAATCTTGAAAACTCACCCATCAAAAGCGCATTCAAATCTTGACGGATGCCCTTCAATATGGTAATCCTAGGATGTCTGGGAATGCCAGATACCGGATATTCTTTTAATTACCACGAAAGGAACATAGTAATTCAAATGCGCATTCCATTGGGAATCTTCGACAGAAGAATTGGTAATGTAAAAAAGTCTAATCCATTCCCTATTATTAACCTACAAAAAAACTAAAACTGAA
>JBBMEF010024014.1:0-17497 GCA_037832685.1 Sicyos baderoa | reverse complement strand
AAACCAAGACGTTTTAAAAAGGCAACAAAGGGAGAAAAAAAAAAAAAAAAAAAAAAAAAAAAAAAAAGGCACGAACAAGTAGCATACCTCATAAATGGAGGGTTACCCCATTAAAGAAGTAAGAATTAAGATGATTGAAATTTGAGCTACTTCAACAATCCAATCCAACTTCACTGTTTCCAAACTCCCAAAACTGTTTTAGCAATTACACTTCAACTAATCAAACCCATTATAATGAAAAAACAGAGTGATGATTTTCATTCATTCCCAAACAAACCATGCTGTCTCTGGTCAGCCTCAAATCGGCGGCGACCAAGAAGAGAACGATCGTCGCCGGCCTCAGCTCTGCAAATTCCGGCAGAGAGATTCTGCTCCGGCTGCTCGCGGCGGTGGTCAAAACAGGGGATAATGTTCTTGCGGTTCACGTTCGAGAGCCGAATGAGAATTTCGATCCCAATACTTTCCATGTTCATGAGGATCTCTGCAAATCCAAGCAGGTTGGTCAAAATGGAAGATTTGGATTGGGAATTGAAATGGGTTTGTTTTTGTTGATTGGATTATGACGATTTTGGTTGCAGGTGGATTTTCAAGTGAGGATTTGTGAAGGAGAATCTTACATTTTGGAATTGACTCATCAGGTTCGAATCAATTTTGCTACCGTTCTTGTTCTTGGAGCCACCACTTCGGGGTATGATCATTTTTACTTTTTCTATACTATTAATTCAATTGGACATTTTTCATTCATGAACAAGTGCCAAATTCCAGCATAATTTAACCAAAGTTTTTTTTTTTTTTTTGAGGTTATAACCATTGGGGGTGAAGGAGATTCGAATCTAAGATTTCAAGGTCATTAGGTGTACCTTGATACCGTTTGAGCTATTGCTCTGTTGGCAATTTAACCAAAGCATTAATCCTATGATTTTAGAAGAATGAAGAGTAATTTAAATGTCTATCTCTATATTTCGTTTGTAATATCTAAAATGGATACATATTATTATTGGAGCATCTACAAATATAATTAAGAGATGACAAACTGGTCCCATGGATTGGAGAAAATTGGAATTGAAACTTTGTTATTATGTATAAAAATAAATTCTAATATTTTTTCCCATCCTAGAGACTAAATTTATAATTTATCCTAAAAAATGATGATCCTAAACTAATCATTATTATGTATAAAATTAATTTCCAATGGTAAATTAATTTGATCAATTTACTAAAATAAGCTTAACTTTATAGTAATAATAGATGGAAAGGTTGTAGATTCGAAATTAAGAGTTCCTAGGTTCTTGAAAAAGGACTTTTGTGTTCCTATGCTATTATTAATCAAATCCAACATTTGATTAAGAATACTATATTTTAATGTTCTAATAAACATGCCATAAAAATTGAAAAGAAAGAAAAAGAAAATCATTAGCATCTTAGTCTCTACCAACTCTCCAAATTCCTCAAGTGAGTTGTATTTAGTTATGCAGTCCTAAAGATTCAGTTGTGAAAACATGCTTGAAAGGGCTGCCTCCAACTTGTACCCTTATGGTAATGGACAACAAAGGAAAGATTCAAATCCAAATGAAGGGCACTTCTCAAGAAGGCTCCACAAAGCCAATCTTCAAACCTCCTCCTCTTACATCTCCAACAAACAGTCCCAACAACATCAATGAATCCTCATCTTCAACCCATAATTCACCACAGCCATTGACTGAATCTTCATCTTCTTCTTCTTCTTCCACGCCATTGCCATCACCGCAGCCTGAAGAATCTCCGAGAGCATCCCATGTCACCGAGGCTGTTCAAGTTCCCGCACCGGAGAAGCTGCGCTATGTTGATTTGAAGGCATCCATTAGGCTTTTCACACCCCAAGAGATTGCTTTTGCTACCAAGAACTTCAGCCCATTGATGTTAATTGCAGAGGGTGCGCGGTTTAAAATGTTTAGTGCGCAGCTCGAGGATGGGCAGGTTGCAGCTGTGAAGGTCCAAACCAAACAGTTCTCATCGAAAGACCTACTTCGAGAGATGGAAATGTTGGCTGCTTTGAAACATGAAAACATCGTTAAGGTTGTCGGGTGTTGTAACCGTGAGGAGATTCGGGCAGTGGTGTACAATCCGTTGAGAGGAAACTTGATGCAGCATTTGAAGAAACTCAAATGGACTGAAAGAGTGAAAGTTGCGATCGGGGTGGCGAAGGCGTTGGAGTATCTTCATCATTCTTGCAGCACTCCAATCATTCACAAAAACATAAAATCCTCCAATATTCTGCTGTCTGATCAATGCCAACCACAAGTCAGTTCCCCATTCTTTAATATATTAATACAAGAGTTTGTATTTTTTTTTTTTTTTTTGAGGAACAAGAGTTTGTATTATACTTCTCTGAAACATCTTCTGTAACTTCTCAACATTTTCAGTTATCGGACTTTGGAGAAGCAATGGTACAACAGGCAGTTCAGGAGGACTCAACACAAGTTGACATTGGGAGGTTTGGCTACTTAGCCCCGGAGTACTTGATGTTCGGAAAAGTTAACGAGAAAGTCGATGTTTATTCCTACGGCGTTGTGCTTCTGGAACTCATCACTGGGAAACATGCAATTCAGACAGACCAGAACCGTAGAAGCTTGGTTTTTTGGGTAAAAAAATAGAACTCAACATCTAAAACGCTATTTCTAATCCGGATTTTCCTTCATCTTCCTCTCATTTATGAAATTTCATCATGTTCACCTACAGGCAAGGTCCCTACTTGGCTGTAATTTAGCAGAAAATTTAATTGATCCATACTTGAAGGAAGATTACAACCATGAAATGATGGAAATGATGATGATTGTCGCCCGCCTCTGCCTCTTGCACTCGTCATCGAGACGACCAACCATGAAAACTGTAAAAAATTTCTTCCCCTGCATTAAGATTTCACAATTTGTCAGAGCTAACAGTGTACACACATTGCAGATAGTGAAGCTATTTGAAGAACCAGAGTACTTGAAGAAGATGCGGAGTGGAAAAGACGATCTACTATCCGTGTTGACTCCGAAAGTTGAGATAGGAGTATGGAAAGATGAAGAATCAACTCTGCAAGATACCACCAGGTCCAGAACAGACAAGAACTATGGATTTTCTGATAACTTAAATGTCACATAAGCAGCAAATTGTAAAGACCAACATATGAATGGAAAACAATAAACATGAATCCATTGATAGAGATGTAACATTCAGTAAGATATAATTCTTCCTCGTCACTTGGCTTTGTAAATGTATCAAATAAGAGAATATTCTACGTTGTAATCTACACAATCTCATGTAAATTAACTGCTTTAGTTTTTTTTGTCATGGTCTTTTTTCTTTTACTTTATGCCTGGATTAGAATGAGCAAAGGTGAATGGAGTTATTTTTTCGTTTGATATCCGTGACCGTGATCATAGGTTTGGACATTTAGAGGAATGAGATTAATATAGGGTATATATGGGCAATTAGTTAGGGGTTTGTTAGGGATTTCAATTATAAATAGAGGGTGGGTGTAAGTGAGGAAATTATCCAAATATTGAATGAAATCTTATGGACTCAAAGAAAATATTCTCTTATGGACTCAAAGAAAATATTCTCTTGGGAACGGGAGGTTCCAAATTCCTATCAAAACTAAGCTTATGTTGTAGTTTCTTGGTTATTTGATATCAATATAGATCTTCGATCTTATCACGTTTTGTTTAGGCCAGTTTGCACGCATGTCGACTATTGTCACGGGATGACTGTCTAACCCTACAACATTTGGATGTCAAGAATACCGGTAAGAAATTAATTTTTAAGTAAGTGTCCACCACGAATTGAATTCATAACATCTTAGTTCCTCAAGACTCTCTTGACCACTAAGTCACCCCATAATAGTTGAAAATTATATAGGAAATTTCGAACAACAATCAAACAATAGCCAACCAAAGCATGGATCCAATAACATGAGGTATAACCTAATAGCCAAGAGGTTATGTGTTCGAATTCAAATCCTCACACCTCAATTGTTTAACCAAACAATACTATTCTTATTCTCTTCTTTCTTCTTTTATCATTACTTTTTTGGGAGGGGGAGAGCAAAATGGAACTTGGCTGGTCTAAAAAAATAAATAATGATTAAAGAATATCAATCACTGTTTTTATTGGGGTACAATAATAATTCACAGAAATTACAAGCAGTCAAGGAATATAGCTAATGAAACTGATCTTCCTCTCTAATACATTTTCTTTTTCTTTCACATTTTGTTCAATAAATGAAAGAAAGTGCTTAGAAAAATACTGGAGAAGGATGCAAATGGGATTTTGCAAGAAGCTCAATTGAAAGAATATGTTGATGTTCTTGAGATCAGTTATTTATGGAGATAATGTGCTTTTGCCAGCAGCCCTTCCACAAAGGAGAGCATTATCTGGAATATTGTATTCATCTCTAAGAGACTTAACTGGTGTGTATACTCTGAGATAAAATTGTTGCCCAAGGTATTGTCTTCCCCAAAACTCTGACCTTATGTTCCACATTCCAACATTGTCAAGTGAAACATAAATGGCAGTCCATGACTTTGGGTATACCTACAAATGACCAATAAAAAAAACTTTAGTATTTTATGGTTTGGTTCAGATTTTGTCTGAACTCGAACGTCTAGATCCCGAAACTTCCGAGATTTTTACGTCTAGAAAGAGAGGAGATTGTTTACCTGAGTGGTACACCGCGAAACTGCATCTCTTAGATTGTATTGTTCTCTGCTAGCAGGAGTCCAAACTCCACCATCCATTCTGCAACCATAAATTAGATTAAAATGCTTAAGTGAACTGTTCACTCGGACAGCAAAATAAAACATTAACATGAATTGTTAGTAACATTAAATATGAACTTGTTTTTTCTTGTGACAATTTTTTTGTTGTTTGATTTAACAATTGAAGGGTTCTCACCCGACAACCCAGAAGGAGTATCCATCGAGGTGCCAACTCTGTACGATGTTCTCGTGGTTCTGGAAAACAATCTCGATAAAGGCTCTATAATCAGCACCCAAGACTGAGGTATCAAGGTGCACTTTCTTGCCAGAAGGAAAATCAGGGATACTTCCAATGCGAAAAACGCCATCAATGTTGAAGTAATCTGCAAGCTTGAGAGGGGTGTCAGTAGGAACAAAAGACACACTGTTAACTGCATATCTCTGCTTGCCAGCAACAAGAGCTGCATAACTCTCCAGCTTGATAGTCCTGGAAACATTTATCAGACCATAGTGATACGAGCCCTGCGGATTTGGTCTCGGTCCACTCGCAGTGAGATTAGTCCTACAAAAAAGAAAACAAATAAAGATGCAAGAATCAGTATACCAATGATCAATCTTTCACAGCAGTATGCATATAACTTCGAAGTGGAGCTTCGTCTTACAATGAAACTCACTCGTGGGTTTCTAACCTAGTACCTAAGACGACCTCCAAAAGTGTATACTTTGAAGACATCAAGCCTCTACCAACGAGGTAGCCCCTTTGGGACTAAAGCCATCAAATTCTTAAGCAACAATGATTTGTTTCTCTTACAGCAAGCAAAAAGGGAAAGGATTAAATGGACAATACCTGATAGAACGAGCCTGGTTAAGAGACCAATCGATTTCATTGGTTGGTCCACCAGGAATTGGACCAGCCACAGAGGTAGTGGAGTCGCTGTAGTGAAGAATGGCAGTGGAGGTGAGAATCTTGGAAGAAAATCGAGTTGACACCGCGATATAGAAATCGCGTGACGGCTGATCGGCAGTGATCAGCACTGAATAAGATTGACCCACATGAATATCAAGGGAAGAATAAGTATTCTGCAATGTGTGGGTGCCTTCAACTTCAACGAGCTTCATCTCATGATCTTGAACCCTGAAATTGAGAGAATGCTCAAGCCCCACATTTGATATTCGAAACCTGTAAGTTTTACCTGCAACAAAAATCCCATAAATTTAAATTCAAATTATCCCATCCCATTTCACAAGTGACAAGATACTAAGGTGTTAAAAAAAACCCGATAACCCGAATAACATGATCCATCCAACCCAATTCAACTGGTTGGATTGGGAGTTGGGTTCAAATAAATAATTTTTTATGGATAGAGTTAGGGTTAATCTAAAATTACTTTTGATTGTTCCAACCAACCCGATTGTAGTTGACATTTCATAAAAATTGTTGACATTTCAATTTCAAATTTATTTCTATAATATTACTCATTTCGTTGATGTTTTCTTTATTTCTTTTTAGAAAAAAAAGTGATATATTAGGATTTAAAAAACAAGGTAAACAACATAAATAATAGAAATTAAAAATAATAATAATAAATAACTCCTAATTCATATGTTGCAAGAACAACTGAACCTATATTTAATAAAGTTGGATGAGTTAGTAGATTGATGAATTTGAGTTAAATCCAAACAAATTCCCCAAACCCAATTCAATTGATGAACACCCAACAAGATACACAGGGAAACAAATCCAAATCTGAAATTACCCTTTTCGACGGTAAAAGTGGTAGCGTTAGGACCACGGCCATTGATAACAATTCCATTAGGGAAAGGAAGCCTACGACCACGATCCAAGATCTTCTTCAATATCTAATAAAAAAAACAAAACCCTAGAAATCAGAAACTAATCACGAAATGTGCATCAAATTCATAATCAAGAGTCTGAAAACTCGAATGAATAGCTACCGTGTGATCGGCGGTGTACCAGTCGCCGATGAGGAGGGTGTAATCGGCGGCGGGTTCCGGGAAGGGGACCGGGATGAGAGGGCGGCTGAGAACTCTGATGCTCCCGAATCCGCCGGCGGCTTTGTGGAATGAAAGAGAAGGGAAGTAGAAGTAAGTTCCGATCTGATCCTTCACCTGAATTCTGAACGTGAAGTTCTTCCCCGGCGGGATTGGGCAGGTCGTTCCGTACACTCCGTCTTGGTATGAGTTTTTCCTCTGCTGGATTCCGTTCCTGAATTAATTTGCAATAAAAAAAATTAAAATTAGTGGTTAATATATGTGGGCCGAACCGGTAGGCCCATAATTAAAATTCGAGGCCCAAGTTAATGCTGGATGGTGACGTCACTCCATCTACTGATTACGTTTTTTAGAAGCAAATTTTAATGAAGCTTTAAAGCGACTTTGGAGTTTAAGAAATTGCATCTTATTCCTTTCTCACGGGTTGTTTCATATATCAAAATTATAATCTGGTTTTTGCATTATATTAGTATTATTAAATAGGAAAAAAATAAACAAACAAAAATTAATATCTCAATCAACTTTTAATTTTATAATTTGTTACTTAACATATTGAATTTAACAAATAATAATAAATTTTAAAAATTTGAATTAAATTTACCATTGAATAGATTATAAAAAAGGTATTATTAATTGGAATATTTACATCAAACTAAAAAATTACACTTCCAGACAGGAAAAAAAAAAAATTAAAATAGTGGGTAGGATGATTTTATGAAATAAGTGATAATTACTTTTTCAAAACAAATGAAAAGCAAAAGTAAGCCAGAAATACTTGTGAGGCCGAAGAATTTTTTTTATTTATTTTTTTTTCCTTTTTGTTGCCTAATTTTATTAAATTTTGTTTCATAATAGTTTGTTTCATACATTTTTTTTTTAATATTAACAACTTAAAAAATAAAATAAGTGTTATTTAATTTCAGTTTTGTTCGATAAATTATTTTATTTTTGAATATCAAATTTTAATCTGTATAACAATAATAAAGCTAAAGTTTAGAATTTGTCGTTAATTTATTGTTATTAATGTTTTTAAAAAATGAAACCTTTTATGAATTGGAATTATTATTATTAGTAATTCATAATTTTTTATAAAATAATTTATTTTAAATTAAATTATAATTTATCAACTAGGTCAATCGGCCACCAATTCTTTCAGCAGAGTTAAAATATTTTTAAAAAGAAATATTTGAATATTGATATTAATAGTGGTTGAGTGATAAGTTTGATACGGAGTTTTTTTTTTTAAAAGAAACAAATTTGATATGAGGTTAGATTGAGTTTAATGTGTAATTTGGCTGATGATTTGATAAAGAAATAAAAGTGATTCCCAATCCCCCGCATTTAAAATTAAACTATCCTAAAGCTAATTCTTTTCAACATTAACCTAAGTATTAAAACACCTTTAAAAATATGTTAGGAAAAAGAAACAGAAATAGTGAATAAAATAAAACTCTCATGACTAAAAATTTACACAAATCCTACTACCAACATTCCTTTCTTCATCACAAAACTATTCCACACAATAAAGAAAGAGACTAAAAGAGAACACAAACCAAGAGAGAAGAAATGGCTCCGAAAGACTATTATGAACATTGATGTATAGATTATCATTCGTAACCGCATAAATATCGGGTCCCGGAAACTGCCCATTTATCAAAATCCCCTGTCAAATAATAAAAAATACAACAATCACATTAAATCATTACTCAACTCAAAAATTGTAATTCTAAAAAAAAATGCTTAACCAAACTCTACCTGTTGACGAACACCGAGTGGATAAATGTGGCCGTAGGTGACATTCCAGTCGAAGAATCGATACGGGCTCTCGGCGAATGCAATGCCGATGACCCCGAAAGCCAGAGCTATATGAAAACACCCCAACTTAGCCAGTTTGAGCTCCATTTTTGGGTGATAAAGAAAAAGAGTTGATTTTTAAATTGGGTTTAGAAATGGATGTGAAGAGCTATAAAGAGAGGGAAGAATTTGAGGTTTGGAAAAGTGGGTAACTGCTGAAGATCCAAATGGCGTATTTAAAGTGGACTGTGAGGAATAAACAAAACAGCACTTACAAAGATTTATATTAGTATTTAATTACGTATAAATTAATCAATTGTTTATTATTATTATTATTATTATTAATTTAGTGTGTTTATTTGAAGAATGGGAAATGAGAAAGAGAAAGGAAGTTGAATGGAGTGGCGTGGAGTGGCCGCGCTTTGTTCCAGCAGAGATTTCTCTGTTTTCTTCATTCGCCAGATTTAGCCTAACACTATTAAGTATTCTCCAGATTTCATCTTAATTTCCGTTTATTATTTCTTTTTCATACTTTAATTTATACCTTTTTTTTTCCATCCCCATTATATGATGTTTTATAAAATAAAATTTAAAAAGTTTTAAATAATGATTTATATGCATGGTATAATTAGATCATTTTATTTTTATATATATGGGAAATTGTAGTGTATTGTAACCTAATCATTATTGATAAATACTTATTAATATAATATTTTTAATAATACTCAATTTCTTTTTTAAAATTGATTTTATTTTTAATTATTTTTTAGATTTAACTAATCTCGCAAATTTTTTTTTTTTTTTTTTTGCAAATGTCTATTAAAATAAATATTTTCTTTGAATAATTACTTTCAGAATTGAATATTATAGATATTACTCTTGAAAAGTTAACTATTTGAACCTTTTTCAAAAAGTTTGTCTGGTTTAATTTAAATTTTTTAAAAATTATTAAATTGAGAATAATATCTCGTAAAAAACACAATCTTCATGAATTCCCTACACCATTCTTCACAAATGCTCCAATTTTCAAGCCACCACTCGGCACTCTTGCACACTCATCTTGGTGTGTTGGATGAAACACAACATATATCGATCGTGCTTTATTGGGCATGGAGATCACAACATATTATATGATTGTGACATTTGATGTACCTTGACTATTTTTACAAGACATTCATCCAAACGTTATAAAAAAAAATTAAATAATGATGTTGAATAGTACATTAAGTCTTGTGTGAGGCTTAATAGTACATTAACTTGGATTTTGAACCAGCTTTCTAGTTTAGAGAGCGAGTTTGACTTGGGATCCAAGTAGTCGGTTGGTTGAACTAGTTTTGTTTTTAGACTAAGCTCCGTTGATTCGATCGAACAACTTAGTCTTTGGACTAAATCATTGACTCATTCGAATCGAGTTGTTTTTGGTCAAGTTCGAGGTCTAATCAACCAATTTTCTTAACTATAAATGGTGTCTCACCCTCTTTCCATTTGCTTTGTTTTTTACTTTATTTATTTATATCTTGGCTTTATCTTTACTAGCGGTTGATTTACGATTCTTTTTTATATTGTCTCTAGGTTTGTTTGTGTTGAATTGGTACTTTTTTATCATTATTGTATTTTTTTTTTCATTTAGTCTCTTAGTGAGTTGTTTAATGATGAGTTTATTCACAAACGACTGATTATATGGTGGTCATCAAGTTTAACCTTAGAGGTGAGCTTTTAGCCCTTACGTGTCCGG
Source organism: Sicyos baderoa (assembly GCA_037832685.1). NCBI lineage: Eukaryota > Viridiplantae > Streptophyta > Magnoliopsida > Cucurbitales > Cucurbitaceae > Sicyos > Sicyos baderoa. Next base: position 7,234 of record JBBMEF010024014.1, on the reverse strand, counting down.
AGCCTACTTTTAATACTTGATCGATTCATATACTTTAGAGAATAGTATGAATGTTTGTTTAATTTCCAAAAAAAATCAGATTTAACACGTGTTGTTTAAAATAGTTAGGTCGTCGGGCCATTATCTTGGGATATATTCCTATGCCTTAGTTGCCTCCTATTCTTGCAACATTTCTGAGTTAATTATTTTTATATGCTTTAGTATGTCACAGTCTAGTTAAGACTCTTGTTGAGATTTTGTTTACCCTCTCTTTGATCTCTCTTCAATGGGATAGGTCTTGTATGATTCATTTTGCTTTCTAGTGGATGTAGTTTGGTTTAGAATTTTAAAAAAAAGGTTGATTGACAAAATGAGAGTCAAAATGAATAGAGTGATTAGTGGAAGGAAACGGTGGATAGTGAAGGCACCAAACACCACGTAACAAAATTTATATTAATTGTATGAGAATTTGGCCTAATTTCCAAATAAAAACTCTTAACAAAAATCCCAAATAAATGGTCAGTGGGAAGGCGACATTTGTTTATTTAGAAAATGGAAAATAAATTATAAAGGCGCGTTTGGTTGGGAGTCAAAATGGTAGATGACAAGGATGGAAATCCCCGTGAAATCTGACGCCACACACGGAATTTTCATGTGCCGCAAAATCCACAGCCAAACACGCCTTCTTTCCAGCTGGCCAGTGGGAACGAACGATCAGACGGCTCCGATCGTTTTCTATGTGGAGATGCACGGTTAAGATGGAACGACTGACGTAAAGATTGTGGGGTTTGGGTTTCTTTGAAGCCTGTGGGTGAGTGTGGGGGAGGTGAAATGTTTCACCTTGTTTTCTGGGTTTTTTTTTTTTTTTTTTTTTTTTTTATGAAGTTCTTTTTTATGGTGGAGGATAAGAAATTTAATGTTTAAGTCGCGATTTAATTTTTATAATTTGATAAAATATCATAATTAATTTATGCTGTTCATAATTATTAATAAATTAAGTTGATGTTTTTCACGTCATTTAATCTCTTATATTTCGTTAATGGTGTATGAATTAAGCAGGTAGTTGAATTAAAAATATAAATAAATTTGACAATTTAATATAATTAAAAGTTGACAACTCAATTTAATGGAGGAACACATGGTTGAGTTGAGAGAGGTTTTCAACTCAAACAATTTTTTTGGATTGATCATTTTTCTAACATAATTCAATCTAACTTAATTTTTTGATTGAGCTGTATCATCAAGTTGAACAATAGATTGCAAATATAAATATTTTTTTAATCAAATTAATCATATACTATTCTCAAATAAAATATTATCTCTGATCATTATCAAGGTAATGAGATAAATATAAATATTAAATATCCAAAATATTCAATCAAAAGCCACACACTAATCGTCCTATATATAAAAGATCTCAACTATAAAACATAAAATAAATTGATAATTAAAACATTAATTAAAAAAATAGATAATTAAAACAATCATAATACATAATATAATTAACTTACATAAAACAAATAAATAATTGAAATATGACATAATTTAATTATATTTTTATATAATATATAGATTATAAAGATTTATATTGAAAAATAAAAGTTTCAAATAGATATTAAATAAAATAAATGCACGCATATATAATTATATTATAGGTAATTTTTATTAAAAAAAAACTAAATAATCGATTCGAGTTGGTCGGGTTATAAAATTAAAAATTTGTAATTTATAGTTAAAATATAATGAAATTTTAAAAGTAGAAAAGTAGTCAATTTTAAAAAGCAATCCATCCAACTGAAATTGAACCCAAACTTATAAAATAAAGTATGTCATATTTGTTAAAATTTTCAATACTACTACTTCGGAAATAATTTTGTTTTTATTAGAAGAGCTACTTCACTTTGAGAATAGAAATCCAATAATAAAGTTGAACAATTAAATAATTAATAGTTTTTTTTTTTTTTTTTTTTTGCGTTTGAACAGTCGGTCGTTTTGGTCTAGCGATGAGACCTAATGGATTAAGTTAGAGTTTGGAAGTCAGTTCAATATGAAACTGAGTTGCATTATTTTTTTTATTTTTTTGACTACTCCATAATGGAAGTGGTGGAATCTAAATCTAGAAATCAAAATTTTGAAGAATGAAAACTTGAGTTGAGAGGGAAGTTTTGAAGTTAAAAAATGGATCTAATTTGATCAATTTCAGCCAGAAATACCAACAATATAACATAGTTTAAGTGACCCTAAACTTTTGCTAAATTTGAGTAGTAATTACCCAGTGAATATTTGGATTCACTTGCACCATATATTTCTTGGATTTAATTAAAAAGTAGGGACTCATAATTCATCTTATTCTGTAAGAAAAATGTTTGGTAAGGGAGAGCTATTGAGTGAATTTCAAATCAATCAAGTTTCCAAGCTTGGTGTATGACCCAAAAATCCTACATGTTGTCCATAACAAAATAATTCAAACATTGAATTAATAGTAAGAGGATTGAATGAATTGTGGATCTTCACCAACTTAAGTAGCCATGGCTACGAGAATTGTCGAGGAAGGGCTTAAATTGGTCAAAAAGTACGATTTGGTTTTCCTTACATTTCCTATTCTTATTAAATCATATTATGGAGGGAATTTGCACTGTAAATATAACAACTTTTTAAAATTATTATAAATATAGCAACTTTTTTTTGATAGACTCTATCAAACATTATTAATGGAGTCTATCAAACATTATTGATGAAATCTATCAGACGCTATTGATAGAGTTTATCAGACACTATTGATGGAGTTTATTGATGGAGTCTATCCGACATTATCGATGAAGTCTGTCAATCTGATTTTGTTATATTTGCAAATATTTTAAAAAGTTGCTATTTATTCAATTTTTTTGCCTTATTGTAATATACATGTAAATTTCCCTATTATATAAAAAAATTTTGCTGGTGTCTCTATAACTTTTTTTTATAAGCCCAATTTAGAGTCCGTTTTAATAATTATTTTATTTTTTAATTTTATTTTTAAAATTTAAAGTTTATTCTATTCAAATTTTCTACCATATGTTTCTGTTTTATCCATATTTTTTTAAGAAAATAAGTGAAAATTAATCAAATTTCAAAAGCAAAATCAATCTTTTGGAAGCTATTTTTTTCTTTCAAAATTTTAAAATATAGGTATGATGTAGAAATACAAATAAGAAAAAGTATATGATAAGGTAATTATTGTAAACTTAAATTTTAAAAATTAAAAATAAAATGATTATAAAAAAAAAAAAAAAAAAAGCTTTAGCACCACACAAAAATTCTGCACAAAGTTATCCAACTCTTGGACTTGGTCTATTATATGGCCATTTTTCAAAGCGTGGATGGGCCCAGAAAAACAGCCCAGTACGATAATAACCAACAAACAATGGCCATTCGCTGCCATCACTGGCCTTGGGCTAAATCAACAAATATAGGGCAAAAAGGTTAATATTTTATCAAAATCTCAATAATTTATCGAGAAAAATGAAGAATTAATGTTAAAAATACCATTTTTATTTCTAAATTTTGAATATTATTCTACTTTCATCTCTAAATTTTTGATAGTTCAATTTGATTTTTTGAATTTTTTGAATTTGCTTCATTTTAATCTCTCAACTTTTGATAATAATAACAATAATTATTTATTAAAATTATTTTGTTAATTTTTCTTAAAAAATTAGTATTGTTCTCTACAAATTTTAGAATAGGTTAAGATATCTTCTTTGTTTGTACTAAAATATTAATATTAATATTAATAAACCGATTCAATTCATAATAACTTCAAATTTAAAATTTATCATTATCTTTTTTTTAATATTTTAAGATTAAAACTAACAATTTAAAATGGTCAAATTTAAAAGTGTAAGATTAAAATTCAATTTTTGAAAATTTATAGACATAAATGGAAGAAAACACAAAATTTATGGATCAAAATAAAATAAAGGGCAAAGTCTAGAAATTAAAACAATATTTTAACCAAAAATTAAATAGAACTAATTCATTAAGAGTTTTGAACACAACAAAGTTGTGAGTTGAAATACATTAACATCAAACAAGATAATCAATTGCATCGTCGAACTATTCAAAGATGAGTTATCCACCAAGTCTCAATCCAATGCCAAAAAAGTTGAGAATTACAATTTCCAATATATATTTACATTTTGAAGTCTTTGACCTAAATGAGAAATAAAAAAAAAATCTTACAATCCCATATTTTAACACAACTGCACAAAGTGTTGTTCAGATCTTGCACCATATCCCATTCGCCTTCCGTCGGCATCAAAGGAACTTCACCCATCTTTTCTTTCTAAATAACATTTTTCGAACTAAGTTTTTTTATGATTCCTCTTGCAAATTATTTTATCTAAACAATTTAATTAAAATATGAGTTTTGTATTGCCACTCGAAACAAAACGACAGCGTTCCGTAAGAAAATAAGATCCACGAATCGGATGAAGTTTCTTATCCCCAATTGGTGATCACCGATTTTCCCGACCCCATCACACTTACAAAACGACACCGTTTCCTCTCTGCAACCCACTTCCACCTTCACTTTCCCCGCCGCCGCCACCGCCACCGCCCTCCATGGACGCCGTCTTCCTAAACCAGTCTCTCTCCCGCCTCAAACTCTCCCTCAACAAACCCCCTCTCCCTAAACTCCCCAATTCCTCATTTCTCCATCTCCGCCGCCGCACCTTCAAACCCATCCCTCCCTCCGCCGTCCAAAGCAACCAGCCCCTCACCCAACAGACCGACGACGAATCCTACGGCGAGGTCGAAGGAATCATCGGCAGCCGCGCCGCACCGGACTCAACAGCAATGGAGTATCTAATCGAATGGAAAGACGGGCATTCCCCGACATGGGTCCCTTCCGATTTCATCGCCAAAGACGTAATCGCCGAATACGAAACCCCCTGGTGGACCGCCGCCAAGAAAGCCGACGAATCCACCCTCCAATCGCTAGTCTCCACCCTCAACGGCCGCGATCCAAACGCCGTCGACAACGACGGCAGAACCGCCCTCCTCTTCGTCGCCGGCCTCGGCTCGGACCCCTGCGTCAAAATCCTAGCCGAAGCCGGCGCGGATCTCGACCACCGCGACAACAGCGGCGGGTTCACCGCGCTCCACATGGCCGCCGGGTACGTAAAACCCAGCACGGTGGAGCTGCTGCTGGAGCTGGGAGCAGACCCGGAGATCGAAGACGAGAAGGGAAGAACGGCGTTGGTGTTGGCGAGGGAGATTTTGAAGGCGACGCCGAGGGTTCAGTTCGCGCGGCGGTTGGGGTTGGAGAGGGTGGTCGGAGCTCTGGAGAAGACGGTGTTTGAGTTTGCGGAGGTGGCGGCGCTGCTGGAAAAGCGAGGGAAGGGGGAGAATCTGGAGTATTTGGTGAAGTGGAAGGATGGGGAGGATAATGAGTGGGTGAAAGCGGGGCTGGTTGCGGCGGATTTGGTGGCGGATTTTGAGGCGGGGTTGGAGTACGCGGTGGCGGAGGCGGTGGTCGGAAAGAGAGTCGGGGATGATGGGATGATGGAGTATCTTGTGAAATGGACGGATATTGAGGATGCCACGTGGGAGCCTGAGAGTAATGTGGATTGTGACTTGGTCAACGAGTTTGAGGCCCAACTTCAATCTCAGGCCCAGTCCAGTAGTGGTGGCCTGTGAAAAAGGCTTTATTGTTTTTTCTCTTCCTAATTATGTATTCAAATTAGTTTAATTGATTCAATTCTAAATAACTACCCACAAGAGCACTACTTAATTTCTGTTTAGTTACTAACTTCAAATCTCTTTTTTAATAATGGTCAAACTCCAAAGCTAAAAAATTAACTAATCTAATTAATCATTTTTGTTGACAACCAAATATAATATTAATATGATTATGTGGGAATTCACAATTTGATTCCAAGTTAAGCACATTTGATTTCTTACCCTTGTGAATATGATCAAATTTTCAAAGTACAAACCATCTCCATAAATCTACGGCTGCCATTTGTTTATCCTAATAATCTAGGGTCCATGTTCTGCTTGAGAAGTTTATTGTTTTACCTTTTTTTCTTCTTCCATAAACATGTGTATTGTTCAAATTCAACCATGACACATGGATTTTACCATTTCAACTCAATAAATAAATCTCAATTTAATAACTCTTCGATTTTAAATTTATTTTTTTAGCTTTTTAAAATTAAACCTATAAATCATATTTGAGTTTTTTTTTTTTTTTTTTTTGATTTATTGTTCTCTACTTTTAATTTATATTTTTAAAAAGTCATTTATAGGTTTAAAAACGATTCATTATACGAAAGGGTCTGTGGCGTACTAATTTCATTCTTTATATTTTTTAACTCTTTGGTCTTTTTACCCATTCATGGTGTGTTGATCGATTACGGGATCTAATCAACAACAACCCTCAATTTTGACCTTATCCAAGAGATTTGCGTGATTTACCTATTCATTTTTCATTTTTAATATATTTCTTATTCAATTAATTTAAGGAAGTATTAATTAAAAATACTTTAAAAAATTAGATGGTAAAACCACCTTGGGTAGCCTAGTGATAAGAAAACAAAGAGTTTCATTTTTCGATGGAGGATTCTCAACATGTGGGATCCCTCATTTAGATTTAATAGATTATAATATTATTGTAGACATTCAACTCAAAAGTGAATGGTTATCTATCTTATAAATTGGTAGAGGTCTCCTCACTTTTAAATATGAGATCTTCAACTATAATTAATATTTAATTCTTTTTTTGATGAAATAATTGATTATGATTCTATTTAATTTGATGAGGAAGAAAACTTCAAACAAATTAATCTTGTACCATCAAAACTAATGACTTTGTCGAAGCTTGTTCGAATTGTCGCAACAACAAAAAAAAAAACCCATTTTCTCCCCCTCAATATTTTACAACCTTAAATCTCAAAGTTTCCCATGTTTTTTTTTTAAATAAAAAAAATTCCAAGTTGGCCATTAACATTAAAACTATTTAGTCAATTTTGGCAAACAAATGCAATTGAGTGTGTGAAATTGGTGTGACTTGTTAAATATTATCCATTTTAGCCTTTGGAAAACAAGTATATAAGGACCACATTGCTCTTCCTCTTTCTCATAACTCTAATTGCAAAATTATTCTTCTATGAGAATATTAGCAACAATAAATTTTTCCTTTTAATTTCAAAAATATAGAAATTGTTCAATTACACATGTACCCCCTATTCCGAATTCTAGTTTTGGAAAGTTT
>JBBMEF010023994.1:0-17497 GCA_037832685.1 Sicyos baderoa | reverse complement strand
AACTTGCTACACGAACGTGTATACTTGCACGCTTTGTAATTAGTTTCACACGGAATGAACCCACTCAACTTCGTCTACAACGAAGTTCCACACCATTGATTCACCTGACCTTCCTGTTCGCTTCGCTCTGTGTGTTCACTATTTTTACAACACTCGTGTACCAATTGTTGCTTGCTAATGGATATGAATTACTATTGGAAACTCTGTTGTCATGCCTATTCCTTCTTTAACATGTAGAGCCATGCTAGGTTGATTATGTACTATATGAACTGTTATCTGGCTAAATGTATGCTCGTAGTGCCATGTTAGGATCTGGTTCGTCCTTCTCTAATTATGTAAAGTTGTTTGTTAAATGTTTGAGTACCTTAGATAGAGTTTGCAGGAGTCATCATCCGGGCTTCGTGGCAGGGATGCGAGGTCGTACCATGTCTCTGACCCGTCGCCGTGGTTTAGCTAACCGTGGTGGTAGCCTAGTCCGTAGTCTTGGGTGATCGTCCAAAAGGGAGCCTAGATGGTCGAGAGGATGACGAGGCTTGTCCCGTCCCCCAATCGCCGACACGATCTCAGCGTGTCGGCAGTAGCTCAAGATTGTCGCCTGAAGGGGCTGGGACCGATCCATTGGGTGATAGCCTACCCTTGGACGTATCCTAGTTGAGGGCGTACGGTGCTTATGGCTGGCAACAGTTTCGTGCCGAGGTCTCGCACCCATGTTGTCAGTGTCACCGATCCGAGTCATTAGGTCATGCGAACCTGGACCAGGGCAGTTAGCCCTAGACCAAGCTTTTACCTGGTGTCAGCAGCATGGGGTGTATGCACACGCCCATTACAACGCTGAGTGGAGAGATCCCTCGGGATCTTGAGTTCAGTGCACCCACAGTTTACCCAGCCTAGTAAAGACGAGCAAAGTAAGACTGAGAGCTCGAGTTACGTATGTTATATTATACTATGTTATGAAAAGTTAGTAGTGGTGTAAGTCCGCAAAATGGCATCCAAGTATGACAAGTAAGAAGAGAAAGTAAAGTGAGTTAGTTGTGCCTTGTATACTTTTGACTGGATGATAGATTTTAACGTATTGTACCCCGATCAGGGGTTCTTACTGAGTAAAACTAGTTTTACTCACCCTTACTATATGTGGTTCCACAGGTAACTTGGAACAGCAGCGCTAATGATTGGAGGGGCCGAGGATGGATCATGGGCATCGCTTCTGTTACTTAAGATTTAAAATGTTTATGTTAAACTTTGAGTTTATTTATGTCAAGACTTTTGAATTGATTTTCATTGCATTTAGACAGGGCACGGAGCCCTTAGGATTTTATTGAATATTCATCTGGATTCAGTTAGAGTGACTTTTAATAAATGATAGACATGATTTGTTTTCACTATATTCTCTAGCCAGAGAGGCACTTTAAATGTTTTGCTTGGAACAGGTTGCCTGGAAACATGGACATGTTCCTAGTTGTTAACGAATGTCTGTTTCTTTGTTTTAGTAAATTCGAATCTGGATGATGTTCAATATTTTTTGTTTTTCCGCTTTTAAGTCATGCATGTAGTAAAGACCTAGGTTTAGGACCCTTATTTTGGTCGGGTCTTTATAAGATCTAATTGAGTTATCGATTAAGATGATAAATACAACCGCATTAACACTGACGAGGGAGAGAATTTTCCTCCCTATATCAAAGGAGAGAGTATTTGAAGTATATACATTTTTTGTGTTGTAATTTTGTTTCTATTTTCTTTTCAAAAAATAAAAAAGGTGGAAAGCCTAAAACATTAATGAGTGTATAGTTCGAGTGGAAGAGAGTTTTGGGATATGAGTTTTTTTTTTCGTCTCCTTATTTAGTGATATGGATCAGAACGTCACCCAACATTTAATGTTTTTAATGTTTTAGGATTTTAGGAGTTTTATGCAATTTTATCTTGTTTTTAATGTTATAGGTTATATTTGGTAAAATGGTCATTTATGGTAATTATATTAGTTTCCTTTTTTTAGGTTTAATTTTCTTAGGCTATAAATAGCCATGCACTAAGTTGTAAAACTCAGATTTTGAATGAATTGAAAATTAGTTCTCTTTGAGAGACAATTTTCTTAGAGTTTTAGAGCATGTTCTTTGCCTATTTTCTAAGTTCCTCGCAATTCTTGTGATAGATTGCACCTGAGCCATTCAATCCAGCATTGATCAAGCTTGATTGTGGAGTGACTCAATCTAGAACAAGATCTTCCATATCTTGCTTCTAGATCTTTGATCTTAAGAGGTAATCAAATTCTAACTTTTCTCTTGGTTGTTCCCAAATCCATAAGGAGGTATTAATCTCTCAATTCAAGGGTTCTTGCTTCGTTATAAGCTTGGATATTTGGGCTGAGAATTAGGGCTGTCTTATCATTTGGTAATAGAGCATAGGTTGCATCTTTGTGACCGGCTCTAGATTTGATTTTATCTTTAATTTCCAGCAACTTGATCATCTTTTCAAAGAAAAGTTCTAAAAAAAAAAAGAAAAAAAAATATTATGTCCAATTTTAACCTACTGCATTATGTTCTTTTGTTTCCGGCGATAACACCTTGAGAACGACCAAATTAGATAAATTGTGCTTCTGCGAAACTTTAGTTCAATGTGTTATCTTTAAACTTTTCAAAGACCATTTATTCAAATTAGTAACCTAAAATGTTCGTTTGTTGCTTCCTTTTCGGTGTGCAATTTACCCAAAATTTTGAAAGATTTATCTTTTTCATTAATATCTAGATTTGATTTGATTTTCTTTGATTTCATCCTTGTAGCCTACTCTAGATATTATTTGATTTTATCTTTAATTTTATCCTTGTGGCCTACTTTAGATATTATTTGATTTTATCCTTGTGGCCTACTTTAGATATTATTTGATTTTATCTTTGATTTTTTCCTTGCGGCCAATTCTAGATTTGATTTGATTTATCTTTATTTTATCCTTGTTACTCTTGTCGAATTTAAAATTGATGCATTAGTGCTTATGTTTCCAGTCATAACGCTTTGATAACGACCAAATTTGATAAAGTTTCATTCTTCACAAATTTAAATATTTTAGTTAACAATAATCCCCAAGAAGGTCATTTATTCAAATTAGTTATTTAAAACGTTCGTTTATTGGTATCTTTTTCAGTGTGCAATATATCCGAAAATTTTCAAAAAAAAATTATCTTTCTTTCTATTTCTTTTTGTTCTTGATTTTATTATTTCATAATTTTTTCTTGTCTTGGCTGATTCGTAAGGCTCACTATCACAAGATTTTCTTCATCCATATATTAGCCTACCTTTATTATAATTTAGCCACTTTTCCAAATAGTCTACCTTTGTGTGTGATAAACACGAGCGTTCCAAGTGTAAAATCAGTGAGTTGAGTGTGCAAAGTTCATTTTGAAAAAGAAAAAAAAAAAAAGAGAAGTATTATTTCTAGCATGTACCATCGAGCACAAAAATATTTTGTGACCAACAATCATGATGATCAATTTTGGAAGAATTTTCGGAAGGATTTGGCTGAGTTGAACAAATCTGTAAATTACATGAATGACTTATGCAAGAAGTTAAATTTGAAAGAAGAAGCCATGAAGTGTCAAGAACCAATACCAATTCCAAATGAGGAAGATTGTGCAATATCTCAAGATGACAGACTTATTAAAAAATTTAGAGATCATCAACAAGCCCAAAGTAAAGATTTAAATGGTAAGGTTCTTGAGGAGGATGAGGTGACAGTAGAAGTATGTGTTGAAAATGAGATGCAGACAAAATCTCAAGAAATATGTTCAAAGAATGGAGCAAGTGACAAATTAGAAAAAGTTGAAATAAGTGGGAAATTTGAGATAATAGTGAAAAAGAAAGAAAAACATGAGATTAGTTTATGACCTATAAAGAAAAATGAGAGAAAAGCCAATGATGTGGGCTTATGTGAAAGATCATGTGAGGTTAAATCTATTTTGTTTTCAAAGCAAAATATTTATGGTCTCTTACATGAAGGGATTTGTTTTCTAACGGGCGAGCTCAAACCATGTTTCTCTAGTGTTTCTTTTGAGTTCATACAAGAGGCGAAAGAACTTATACAACATCTTGAACTAAAGATTCCATTTAAAGTCAATGATAGCTCTCAAATAGAGCATAATTTAGGCTGCATTAGTCTGCATTATTATTAAGTTTTAGAGAAAAGATGAGTGCTAGAAGAACAAGAATGCGCTTAAAATGTAGAATTTTGCATGCACACATATTTTAGCATCACATTTACAATTATGCAGAAACAGAAAGGAAAACGCACTAAAAGATCACATTTTGCAGGATTATACGAGAAAGAGAATCATGGAGCTGATCGGATGGCCGACTAATTTCACGAGGAGGAAGCACCGGTTGTGTTGCAGAAGTTGATGACAAGGGGACTGCACACTTTACATTCGCATCAATTCCAATTTTATTGTTTTATTAGTAGTTGTAGTAGAGAAACAATTGTGGATGAATAAAATCGGCTGGTTTAACTTCTACCTTGTTTTGAAACTATGATTGCGTTATAGGAGTATTTTATTTACTTACATGATTAGTTGCATGTTAGGATCGAATGCTAATTACACTTACACTATTGTGCTTTATTTGAACTCATGCGTCGTCTTGCTAGCCACGCATGAGCCTTGAAATATTCCGGAAGGAAGATGTGCATGTTGACCCAGTATGCTATGATAGGTTGTGACGAACTGTTGTTCGTTATTTAGGGAGTTAGGAATAACCTCACTATTACTTGTGTTGCCTAGTTCTTAGATGAAGTTTCGATGCGGAAGCATGTTCTTCACAAACCATTGAAATGTGAAAGTATTCAATTGTATAGGAAGCAAGAGTTGCATTAGCTAGTCTCGTGCCTAATATCTTCTAGGATTGTTTAGTGACTTTTACTCATTGCATTGCATATTTACTTTTTGTATTTACTTTCTCTCTTTTGAAAACCAACAACAAACTATTTTCAAAACCAAAACGTTTTTTTTATTTCTTTTTGACTATGTTCTTAAAAGTGTAAATCTAGACATCAATCCCTATGAGATGGATAAAATATAAATAATTATCACTTACTGCACTCTCGACTACGTATACTTGCGTAATGTTGTTATTACGAATTGAGAGACTTTAATTCATAAAGTCTTGTCTTTCTTTAATCTAACCATTCACCACTATACCACATCGTGATGCACGACCAAGTTTTTGGCGCCGTTGCCGGGGATTGAGTATTTAGATTTATTATTTTTAGGGAAATAGTGGTCATTATTTGATTAAGATTATTTACTTTGAATTTCAGGCACTCAAAGTCGAGGTACTACAATCAGCAGGGAAAAGAAGTTCGAAAACCAAGACAACATTATCACAAAAAACGAGCGTCAACGATGGCATCTCATAACTTTGCGATTCAGCGATGAAATTATGACGACATATATGACACGAAATTTATGGAGCAAAAAGGCTATATGGAGGAGAAAAGCACAACTAATCTCTATTTCACGGATCCTAACTGGGAATATTAGTTGCAGCTTGGAGAAGGTCAAAGTATCTATCAGCACAATTTTCAATTTCAAGACGAATCCATAAGTACGAGTTACGCATGGGAACACATGAGTCATGAACCTGGAAGTCCTATCTGTAATCACGATGCAGAGGATTAAACATTAGAAGATGAGGAGACACTAAGACGGAGGCAGTGGTTGCGCGATAATATGGAATTATATCAGAGCCTCTGGAACCCAACAAAGAGCATCAAGAATCTTTTGAAGCAGAATGCGAAGCGAATGCAGAATTAGAAGAAGAGACATATATAAAGGCTGACGTAGTTGGCGCATCGGCAGAAGGAGATCTTTTTAGTGAACAACTCACGTGGGAAGATTTTCGACTGACAATGATCGCAAGGGTGGAAGAAGTCAAGGATGCTAAACACGTAGCAGAAGCAAATGAAGAAGAAATGAGACAGAATCATCAGGAAGGCGCATGGGAAGAAAATACCTCCATGACTCTTTCTGACGCGGAAGAAGTAGAGTGTGTTGTGAAGGAAGACGAAAATTCCATGGTTCGCCACAATGAAGATGAGAATTGTCAGCATATGATTTTTACGGATAATGGTCATGCAGAACTTAACCATGCGATCCCACATCAACCTGACGAGGGGGATGCGGAATCGACAATGCGATAGGATGAGAATGATGGAGTGGAGGATCAAATGATGTTAGCAATAACACCCGATGAAATTTCATTGCCAATTATGAACGAAGAACAATATATAATCAGTCGAGGAAGCGAAAATTGGATGATACAACTGAGCTTTAACATGGAAGAAGAAATTTTATGATCAATACTGAGGTTGATAGAAGGATTACGCATCAAGGCGCATGAAGATGAAAGGCTAGAAAAGACAATCAAATATGGTTTGACCCGAAGATATACAAATTGCCTAAGGAATGAAACACTACACTGGACGGAATACGCGCAAAGGTCCCACCCAGATCTGCGCCTTGATTAGGGTTGACTTATCATTTACCTCATCCTCCTCAGCCCAAAGATCCAAGCTTATAACGAAGCAAGAACCCTTGAATTAAGAGATTTACACCCCCTTATGGATTTGGGAACAACAAAGAGAAAAGTTAGAATTTGATTACCTTTTAAGATCAAAGATCTAGAAGCAAGATATGGAAGATCTTGTTCTAGATTGAGTCACTCTACAATCAAACTTGATAAATGCTGGATTGAATGGCTCAGGTGCAATCTATCACAAGAATTGCAAGGGGGAACTTAGAAAAGAGGCAAAGAAATGCTCTAAAATTCTAAGAAAAGGGTCTCTCAAAGAGAACTAATTTTCATTCATTCAAATTAGAGTTTTACAACTTAGTGCATGACTATTTATAGCCTAAGAAAATTAAACTTAAAAAAAGAAACTAATATAATTACCATAAATGATCTTTTTACAAAATATAACCTATAACATTAAAAACAAGATAAAATTACATAAAACTCCTAATTAAAATCCTAAAATATTAAAAACATTAAATGTTGGGTGACGTTCTGATCCATATCATTTAGGGAGGAGTAAGTGTAAATCTCTCAAACACGAACTACTCTTTTCTTGTCATATTAAATAATGTTTTTTTTACCACCCTTACTCTCAATCTAACATTTCCCCAAACAAGTTTTATTTTGTCACTTTTAATTTTATTTTTTAAGTTTAAATTGGAAAGGGGACCACAAACTCTACTTAGAGGGCACTTTATCGAATTAGTGATCGTGGAGTTAAATTGAATTACAACCAATCAACCAAACTAACACACCTCCAACCCTTTTGATTCTGTGACTTTTACTCCAGACCCTTCATGCACCAAACAATATTTGATCCACTTCAAAAATATTATACCAAACAACATTTCATCTTTTCGAGACCCCTCTAAAATCTTCCAAAGCCAAACACGTGGAAATAGATGGACCAGATTATTGATAATATTAAGTTAAAAATTAAACATAAACAACTACTTCATTGTAAATAATAGGTTAAACTACTCATTTAGTCCCTGAGCTTTCCTCTTTGTTCCAATTTACTCCTTGAACTTTACCTAAAGCTTGTAAAAAGTCTCTGCTGTTAAATTTTTTTAACCACCGTTTATATGGTGATGATATGGCAAAAAAATATTAATTAAAGAAACTATAGCTGTTTTTTTTTTCTTTTTTTGAAGCCAAGAAAATATAAGGGTTTTAAATCTTCTCCCTTCACCATTTTTTTCTCATTAAGATGTTGCTGAAGAACGCCATTTGAAGAAGAAGAGAGCCTTGCAATTTCTTCTTCCTTATTGCTCAATCCTCTCCCAATCCTCTCATTATGACTCATATTTTCTTATTTTTTCATGGTATATATAGTGCTTATTCGACCTCAGAACGACAATCATACAATTTCTTCTTCCTTATTGCCAGTTTTTTTCCCTCACTTTTTCCCAAAACACACATCCAAGGAGTATTTAGAAAGCTTTTATGGTTTCAATTTTTCACTTATTTCGCAACCCTATCAATGTTTATGAACCCTAGTCCCCCTCCCTTGTGTGTGTTTCTAATTTCAACGGTTTAATATCCAACATCATGTTCAATCTCTATGATATTTTATATTTATCTATATTTTTTGGATTCCTTCCCTTCTCGCTGCCCATGAAGGAGGAAAATCTATGTGTTTGATAGTGTATTTCTTATATATCTAATGCGTGGATGAAATTTGAAGTTTGCATATTGTGTTGGCGTGTTTTTAGTATCATACTTCTTTTTTATGTTACTACTTTTAGTTGAATTTCCAAAGTCGTTGATCATTTTATTCCTAGAAGAATAGATGTTTTAAGTGCTACTTCGACAAAATTTCAAATAGTGTTTCTATTGGAATCCATATGAATTACTCTCAATTACCACTTTACATTGTTGTTGCAGGTTGATGCTGCTCAATTTCATCAAGTGAACAACTATAAATTTATAGTATGACTTTGTTTGTAGTTGTAGTGCATCATGGTGGGTTTTTTTGTTGACGAACACAATATCAAACACATATCAAGCAAAGTGGATCACTTTTTTTTTTTCTTTTTCTTTTTTTTATGATTCAGAATCATTGTCATTCCCTAAATGCATGGATTTGGTTGAGAATCTAGGTTATGCTGCTAATTATTTTAAATTATGGGGGCAGAGATCTTACGGTGGATGTTGGTGGTTTTAATATTTTGGAAAGTAATAATGATGTAGAGGCATTAACGAGTCTCTTAAGTGATGGAATGCCATTTGAAGTATTTGTGGAACACGAAGTAGATAATGGTTTGTCAGATGACCATCGTTTCAATTTAGATAATTTTTGTGGGTATGAGAGTGACAATATGAATGAGTGTGAAGTAGAAGAATGTAGACAAGTAATGTTAAGTTATAGCAATCAAATAGATGTTAGAAATGATGGAACTTCTAGGGGAGAAGTTGATATTGGAAGTGGTTTAGACATAGACTCTGAAGAGCTACACTCAATAGATGACTAATCAGATTCAGACCAAAGATGTAAAAGTAAGATAAAGTTTCCATCTTTTTCAAGCAAAACATTGAGGAAAGTAGCATGACTAATTTTGAAATTGGCATGTTATGTAATTCTTTGAGTGAGTTTAAGGATGCTTTGAATACTTATGCCATCAAAGGAGGATGGGGGATTCGTTATGTAAAAAATGATAAAATACGAGTTCGAGTGAAATGTGTAAAAGATTGTAAATGGTTAGCATATGCATCCAAAGTTCAAGAGTAAGATACATTTCAATTTAAAACTTATGTGAACGAACATACATGTTGTAGATGCTTTAGGAATCCTCGATTAACATCTTCTTCGTTAAGCAAACGGTTAGAAAATTAGGTTATGGACCATCCTGAATTGAAGTAAACTTCCATTCAAAAAAAGGCACAACGTGAATATATTTCAAAAATCTCTAAGGGTATAGCTTATAGAGCCAAACGACTTGCATTAGATAAAATAATAAATAAGAAAGATGGTGGTACGCTCAAGAATACGGTCAATTATGGGAGTATTGTGAGGAATTACGTACTTCAAATCATGGTACCACTACGATCGTGAAATTAAAAATATATGAGGAGGAAGAGAAAGATGGTGGCCACAACACACGATTTTAAATAAAATAATAAATAAGAGAATGATGACGTGGCAAATGTGTTTCGCTTAATCGAAACTTAGCTTTGTTCTAGCAAATGATGTGTGATTCTCAAAGGCCGTGCAAGTATACACAGTCTTTGTTGTAGCAAGTTTTAATGTAAGTAAGAATCAACTCCACATGGATTAGTGTTAAATTCATGCTTAAGCGAAACTATGAGAGTCGAGTAACGGGTGAAATCTAATTATAATGGACTTAAACTAGATGAAATAAATATAAAGTGAACATCAGAAGGGGAATAGGATTTTCGGAGAGTTTCACTTTGGCGAAACTACACAACCTAAGAACGAAATACTGACTGCTTCTCTTTGGCTCTCTCAAGCACTTAGAAGTTGGCTCTCTCGAGCTCCTGATTTGGTTCTCTCGAACTCAAACTTGCTAGAACTAAGCAAAACAGCATCAGGAGAACCTTATCTCTAAGTGTTCAAATTACATGCAAGCGCTAACTTAGCAAAACCTAGTGTTATGACATGCAAGCTTGCCCTATTCATTTTTCTCTCAAAAGAAAAATGAAGTTAATGCAACGGCTAGCTAAATAGTGTATTTCATGATTTATCACAACATGCATAATAGTTACACTTGGCTAGAGCTTCGCTTAGGCGAAGTACTCTTACTTGCCTATTTCCTTCCAATGAACTATTTAGCTACTCAACATAAAATAAACACAAGGTAATAGGAAAGCAATAAATCATTTCATTCAAAGCAATAAAACAACATTCACTACAACTTAGCTACGATGAAAGTAAATAAAGCAATAAACAGAGGAACAAGGTTAAGAGGAAGCCTGATCGGAGTTGTATCACAGCAACTCCTCCTTAGCTCCGACAACACTCTGCAACTCCGGCTAACTACTCCTATGCTAAGGCTAAACTAAGAACAGCTGGAAACAAGGAAAAACGACTAAGCTACGGTTAATGAAACATAGGAAATGGTGATCATAAATTAAACTACGACGACGGACGGGCCCCTCTGGGCGACGACCCTTGCAAATGAAGGTGAATGCTCTATTTATACTCAAGCTTGAGCGACAACATCTTCACCACGCACCTGACACTCAGATGGCACGATCCATTGTATTTTGGGACCATCTGACATTTCTGCTCCACGATCGTCTCTGCAGAAGCTGTCGACAAGTTGAGACCACTTCAATTCTGGAATCAGCTTCGCTAGAGTGAAACGTCTGTGATGTGAGTTGCTTTGATACGCTCATCTGTGCTTGTTGTGATTTGCTATGCTGTCACTTTCTTCTTGGCGAAGCTCATTTGGTGTGAGCTTCGCTTTGCTCCATCAAGCATGATGTAGACAAACTAACAAATATCAATTTTTTTTTAACATATTAAGTTTGCACACAATCAAGCATATTTCGCTACAGCAAAACCTCTAAAATGTATCATAATCAGAAAACTAGAGGATGTTTCGTTTAAGCATAATAATGTTATGATGGGGCGAAAGTCCATATTAATTCAATTGAATATTAGCAAATTCTTATAAAATTGTATTCTATTTTTCTACTTTAACTCTCAATTTTCGAGAGTTATCATTGGTTCATAGATTTGAACGTTTCTACATTTATCTTGAGGCATGTAAGTAAGGATTTATAGCAGGGTGTAGACTTTTTATTGGTTTAGATGTTTGTCACTCAAAAGGCCTTTATGGTGGACAATTAATTGCAGCTATAGGAAGGGACCCTAATGATCAGTTTTACCCATTGGCATTTGCAGTCGTTGAGGCAGAGACAAAGGAATGGACATGGTTTCAATCTTTACTAATTGAAGACCTTGGTTTTGGAGATCTTGGATGCTGTACATTTATATCAGATCAACAAAAGGTACACTAAATTTAATCATTCTTTGAAAAATATAGATGCAATAATTGTCTCATTTAGAATCATCTTATGCAATATAATTGTTCCATGTTATGTTGATTTTTCTTTTCAGGGCTTAGTTCCGACATTCAACGAGCTCATCCAGTAAAGACCCGACCCGATCATGGTCCTAAACCTAGGTCTTTACTGAATGCATGCCTTTAAAAATTTCAAAGTAAATAAATGACATCCAGATTCACATACGAAAACTCAATAAAAATAAAACATGCAACAAACATCATTTTCAAGAATCTGTCCCTGTTTCCAAGCACTTGTTCCAAAAGCATTTAAAAGGCATTTGTCCCTGGTCAAAGAATTCTTTAAAACAAATAATCTTTATTGCATAAATTCAAAAATCCAGAATCTAGATGTTCATTCAAAGGAAACAGCATAAGGGCTCCGTGCCCTATCTACATGCATTAAACTCTTAAAATAAACAACATAAGTTTGCTCAGAGTTTAAAACATAAAGAAATAATCTAAATTAGAGATACGGTCCCCATGATCCTTCAGTAGTCTCCACTAGCCATCCAGTCTTGGTCCCAAGTTTCCTGGTGGAAAAACCACAGAAAACAAGAGTGAGCGACGGGTCACTCAGTAAGAATTCCCAACCGGGATACAATATGATAATCACATCATCTAGCCTGAAAGATACATGCAAACTACAACAAGCGGGGAAACTACAATTCAACTTGGCTAAACAGCCTAGAATCAGAGGATTGTCACCACGTGGTCTTACTATGTTGCCCATCGGGGTCTTACACCTATGAGTTATCTGAAACTCCTCACATCTACGAGCTATCTATAGCTCGGCACAACTAAGAGTTATTTGTAACTCAGCATCTAAGAGTTATCTGTAACTCAACATGGCCATGAGCTATCTGTAGCTCAACACACTAAGAGTTATCTATAACTCGATAAGGCCAAGAGCTATCTGTAGCTCGACATCCTAAGAGTCATTTGTAGCTCAACAAGGCTAGGAGCTATCTGTAGCTCAACACCGCTATGGATTATCTATAACCCGACACTCAACAAGTTTCACACACTCCCCCTTAGAGTTCATCTCCTAAACATAATCCTAAGTTCAGGGCACATGCTAGCATGTCATTCGATCAATAGGAACTCAGAGAAACAACCTATCATGGCATTACAACATAAGGACAAGCAGACAAGATAAGCCAAGGTAAGAAACCCTAACAGGAAACTAACATGCTCACAAGAAATCACAACATGCCAGTCAGAGTATTCAAAAGAAACATATCCACTAAACAACACGAAATTCGATTACATAAAATCAAACAAGCTATTAATGAATACTGCATGGTCCATACAATCCCGGTAAAAAATCCTTACCTGGATTGGAAGACGAAAATACAACGAGAAATAACGATCGTAAAGCTTCAAGTCAACCACACAAAGAACCTAGCAAATCAATTCATAAACAAGAAACAATTGATAATTAGAACTCTAGCAAACAGCCCCTAAACAGACGATGGACAACAAGGCGTTACCGAATCGAGCGAAGGAGTTGCCCGGGCGAAGGAGAAGCACATGATCGCTGCTGTTCCTCGGCTGTGCGCGCGAAAGGCGTGGGGTGTTGTGCGGCAGGCGTCGGTCGAAAGCAATCTCGGCGAGAGCGCTGCGCAGGATCGACAGATGTGCGACTACGGGCTGGAGTGGATGATCTGAGCGGGACCGTGGCTTGCGTCGGCTGAGACGCGTGGATCGCGAGCCTGCTGTGCGCGACGCAGTAGCAGGGCAGCAAGCAATCAGCGAGCGGGGGTGTTGCGGTTCGCGGCCGGCGGGTCTGGGCTGCTTGTCGGCTGTGGAATCGGACCTGCTGCGATGTGGTTCAAGATGGCGACGGTGGACAAGGCTCGGGCAACGACTGATTTCCAATCTCAAGGCACTTACAACACAACAAAAATCCATGGAAATCAACAAGAAGAACCAGCCACCCAATCCGAAAACAAGAAGGAAAATGAGGGAGATCGAAGAGCTCTTACCTTAAGTCTCAAAGTGCATGCACGATGGAGAAGAAACAAAGACGACATTTGCTTATTGTGCGTTTGAAATTGTGAAATGCAGATCCCTAGGTTAAAATACCCCAAATCCCTTTTTTAATTAATTAAACCAATTAAATCTCATAAATCCTCCCTTCGAGCCTTGACACAAGCGCTTTATTTTCTTTAATTTTCTATTTACCAAACCACCACTCCAAGCATGGCATCTTGGGTTCGAAACCCACCAAGGACCATAGTTAAATCCTCTTTAATTTTATTTTTCACAATCAGGCCTTCGAAACCCATAAAACAACCGAAGACGTTCCTGCCAAGAATAATGAATATTTTAATAAATCCAATAATACTTCCAACTCAATCGAGAATTTAATACGGAAATAACGGCCATCCCAAATTATGTCCATAGATATTATGTGAGACACTTTTATAGCAACATGAAAAAGAAATATCCAGACAAACATTTAAAGGAAATCATGTGGTGAGCTGCCAAAGAAACTTATCTTCGTCAATGGGAGAGAGAAATGGATGAAATGAAGAAGGTAAATGAAGGAGCTGGTTGAAGGCCATTGAACCTAAACTTTGGAGTAAGCATGCATTTAATAACAAAAGTAAGTGTGATTGTGTTAATAATATGTGTGAGGCATTCAATGCAACTATACTAGAGGCTAGGGATCAACCTATTCTCTCTCTTTGTGAATGGATTAGAAATTATTTGATGAGAAGATTTCAAAGAAATAGAGATAAGAAGAACAATTTAAATGGAGATGTTTGCCCTAAAATTCAGAAGAAGAAAAAATAGTAACAGAAAAGGTTCGTAGTGGCGGTTGGTTATCTACGTGAGCTGAAAATTCAAAATTTGAGGTTAAAATTGGACGAGAGAGGTTTAGTGTGGATGTAGAAACTAAAATTTGTACTTGTAGAAAGTGGGAATTAATTGGATTGTCTTGCGCACGTGTTATTAGTTCAATATTCTACAGAGGGGATAAAGTTGAGCCGTATATCGATGATTGTTAAAAAAGGAGATCATATGCACCGTGTTATGATCCTCTTCTTTATCCACTTAATGGTATCAACTTATGGACACCAACAAACTACTCTATTATTCAACCCCCTGAGTTTAGAAGACCTTGAGGAAGACCCAAGAAATTAAGGAGAGAAACTGATGAGCGAAGACAAGGGACTTCTATTGGGAGAAGACATGTTTCCATGAAATGTAGCAAGTGAAACAAACACGGTCATAATAGAAGAAGTTGCAAGGGAACCTGTCCATACAGAGAATGCCTCAACGGTTAGTAATTTGTTTGTAATTCAATACTTTGTAATGTAATGTCCATTGATTCTAGATTGTTGATATTTACTATTTTTTAAATTGCAGGGAAACACATCAACCAACCAATCAACTTCAAACACTAGTGCTAGTTAAAAGTGACCAGTGAAATCTAATCATTTGATTAACAATACGTTTCTTGTAGTTATTGCATCAGAAGCAACAAACTAGCAACAATGTTTTTTTTTTTGGGTTGTTGCAGAAACATTACTTTTTCTGTTTGCTTCTTAAGAAACATGCATATAATTTTTTTGTACAAAAGGATAGTGAGATATCCTAGAGATTTGTTTTTTTTGTTGTTGTAAATGACAGAGGCGACACGAAGGCTGATGTAGGTGCTGAGGCTACGAGCACGCGGGGAGTTCGCTGTGGCGAAGTCTAGGCGAGGCTGATGTTGCGCTCGGCTGGTGTGGACGTGCTGCAACGTGCATGGTGTTGCGGCCGACGACTGAACAAAGCGCTGGGCGCACGGCTCTCCACTTCGCTAGGGCAAACAACACGACGAAGGCGACGGACTCGGCAGGCGGGGCTTCGCTTTGGCGAAGGCATGGGCGAAGACGAAGGCGTGTGCGTGCGTCTAACAGCGACGAAGTGGCTTGGCAAGGCGCTGAGTTCGCTAGGGCAAAATATCCTTCCCTGGGGCGAACGGTGCAGTAACAGATCTGGAAATCTTGTTTTCTGGTGCAGAAATCGAGACGGCTTGGGTCTGTGATGGATCGGGGCTGCTGGAACGATAGAAATAGAACCTACGGCTCAACGAGACAACGATTAACAATTCTGAAACCAACGAAACCAACAAGGAAGAAGGAGAAGAAAATAACGAGCCTACCTCGTTCGAGATGTGTGTGCCAGATCGGTTGAGCAACAAGGGAATGACAACAGTAAAAGGATCGGGGCAGCAAGGGAACGACACAAGGAAGAACACACAAACAAACAAGGGATGATTAACCAACGAGAAACCCAACGCGAAAACCAACGGAGAAGATGAAGAAACCGAACTAACCTTGAGAGCTCCATCCATTTTGCGTTGGAGAAGAGGGTTCCAAATGACGGCCAAAGTAAAGAGCTTCCAAACCCCTAATCTCTAAACCTAAATTCATTTTAATTAACTCATTTAACTCATTTAATCCATAAATCTAATAAATCCCCCCATCGAGTCCCAACGAGCTCACTTTAATTTCTTTTATTTTCTTTTACCAAACCACAATTCCAAGCCTTGGGCATCTTGGCTTCGAGCCCCAACAAAGGCATTAATAAAATCCTAATTTCCATCCAATAAATCCACCAAGCTTCAAATCCCACTAAAGTCATATTTTATTTTCTTTTATTCTTTAAATTACAAACCAGGCTCCACAACTCGTAAACCAACCAAGATCGAATCCTCCAAGAACGTAAACAAAACTTAACTCTCAAATAATCTGAACTCCGTCCTTAAGACTAAAATCACACCGAGTAATGCGATCTCAACTCAACTGCCAACTTTAAAATCTTTGCCACCTAGGCAACTCCACCGAACATCTACCAAACCGAACTACATACTAGCTTCTCAACGAAACTCAAACCTTGATTAACTGCAAAGTCTCAACAACCACAATGCACTACGAGTCTGTAACAACAACCCATCGAACCATCAATAACTGAAACACACTGTGCACTGCAGCCAAAAGTGGAGGCAAGAACAACCGGTAAACTACCACTCCAACTCGTTCACAACCCTCAAAGGACTCGCAAAATCGAAACTCAACTTTTCCTGCTTACCGAACTTCAAACACGACACGATGGTGCCACTTTCAAGAACACGAGCTGTTTCACTTTACACTCAAGAACCCTATGCCGAACATCAACATAGCTTTTCCCAGACTGTGCCATCAACAAACGATCCCGGAACCTCTAAACTGAGCTGGTAGTCAGCTGTAACAACTCAGGACCCAACAACCTGTCTAACCCAACCTCTTCCCAGATAACTGGAGAACTACAAAACTTGCTAAAACAAAACTTGAACGGTTCCAAACGACTAGTGTTAACAAAATAATGATCACACGATTTATCTAATGGATTTATCTTTAAAGGATGATTGGACTTTATGACAAGTCTCAACTTCGTCGGTGACGAAGGTAACGAACCTAACTTTGTGTGAAACTATTTCGTAAACGTGCAAGGGCACACGTTCGTGTAGCAAGTTAAAAACTGGAGAAATAGGTCGAACCTCAAGGAACCTTTCGTTACGAGTGAAATATATGTGAATTTGTAAAGAGTCGTAGAACAGATAGTAAAATGGTTTGTTGGAAAAGAATGTAAAAACGATAGTAAAAAATGTTAGAGGGAGTTGAGGAGTGAGAAGTTCGTCAACGACGAACCGAGCAACGAGACGTACACCGATCCTGAGACTCTCTCGAGTGCTCAATGTCACTCTCTCGAGTGATTCGTTAGTTCTCTCGAAATCAACCTCGTCTTCACAGGTGCGCTACTAGACGAACTTATCTCTAAGTTTCGTACCAGTCTGTAACTACCCGTATTTTCATAAAGATGTTTCAGGTTGGTTTGGTCGTTATTCCCGTTATTTGGTTCTTGAAGAGAGTTCGGTT
>JBBMEF010023963.1:0-17501 GCA_037832685.1 Sicyos baderoa | reverse complement strand
AGACCCAACTATTGCTAATACCGAGAGAGAATTATGAAAAAATCTGGTTTGTGGAAAATGTTGGAGAAATCGTCAAAGGTGGTTCAAAGTTGTTTTTGTTACCGTTTTTATTTATTTATTTTAATTAATTAATTGCATATTAGGGAATAACTAAACATAAAGTTAGAGAGGTTAATTATTGGAGGTCGGTTATTTTCTTCCCTATAATATGGGTGATTCCCATAAATGAGGGATGAGAACATCCCTATTCTGAAAGCAAATTAATAAAAAAAAAACAATTATAGGGGTAGAATCGGAATGACAAAAAGCTCTCTCACATAATAAATTAGTTTTAGACACAAAGTTAAAATGAAGAATTAAATAGACACTTTGTTTAATATTTTGCTAAATCTAGACATTTTGTATGATTTCCCTAATTAAAATGTGTGGTAAGAATGGAGATGGTAAAATTATCTTTGTCCTTCCCTCACCCCAATGGGCCAATATTATAGATCCGAGTTTCGGCCCAGGGCCCAATAGGCCCAATTCCCGTGCCATCATGATTCGACCCGAGCGCGCAAGAACTCATCAGAGACCGGAAAATGGAGTGCGCCGGCAAGGGACGAGGGACTCGTTGCACCGGCCCGGCCACACGGCGCTGCGGTCGCTGTGGAGTTGTTGCTTATTGTTCAGTCGATCACCAGGTTCTTTTCTTGTTCCTCAATTTTATCGTATGAGTTCTGTTTGAAGCTGTAAGACGCCTTTTGACTCACTAATTCTGAACTTGGTTATTCTCGGTTCATACTATATTGTAGAGTTGTATAAGCTTTCATGATTTGAAATTGACCTACATTTGAGCGAGTTCCTGTCTTGTTTAGCTTATAATAGGCCATAATTGGCATTGCTGTTTGAAATTGGATGACTTCTACTTGTCCACGAGAGGTCGTAGTCTCAAGGTCTCAGGTTCGAGACTCACCTGTCACATTAATTTGTAGATAGCTCCCGCATCTACATTTCGCCTAGGAATGAGCATGGTTACCCCATATTATAGTGGAGATGCTCCGATTTCCCGGTTTCAATAAAAAAAATTCTGCATATTGCTAGTGTGGAGGATAGGGAGTGCCACTGGAGCTGTAAAGTTACTTGGCTTCTCCTGTCGGGCCTTTTCCTTCCAACAAGGAAAAAGAATGGTTATTAGTTAACCATCATGGAGTGGCTCAATTGGTCAAAGAGTAGGTGATGAGTTCAATCCATGGTGACCACCTACCTAGGAATTAATTTCCTATAAATTTCCTTGACATCCAAATGTTGTAGGGTCAGACGGTATGTTCCGTGACATTAGTCAAGGTGCGCGAAAGCTGGCTCGGACAGTCACGAATATCAAAAAAAGAAAAGAATGGTTATTAGTTTAGTTTGGCCTTACAGCTTAGTTGAAGCCATTCCATGTTTCAACCCACGATTCTATTTTACAATTGGTCATAGGTTAAGCATTGGAATGACCATAAGGACGAATGCAAAAGGTTTGAGCAACAAATGGAGAGAATAGATGCCTTGTACGAGTTTCCTTTCACATTTTCCGAGGAGGCTACTGTTCAGGTATTCATCGTCGTAGGATATTCGTTCCTTTACCTTTTGAACATTATTGGTTGAACTTCCCTTTTCTGTTGTTTTTGTTAAGTTGTGTCAAAGCCAGGAGACTAGGTGCTCGTTTTTGAGCAAAAGGGCCATCCACAAAGTTGGAATGTGGCTCTACGAGTGTCCTTGTGGGGAAGCTGCTACATTGAATAACTACTCAAGGTATCTATCCGCAAGTTCTATTATCGAGGAACCTTTTACATTCGCGATTCGATGCTTCTGTTTTTTTCTGTTTCGCTTGCAGATTAAATTATAGTTGGGTTCTACCTAGAATTCTTTGTCCGTGTAGCGGTACATCTCTCTTCTAGCTCTGTACTGTGAAGTTAATGCCTCTAGAAATAATCAAATAAACATGCAGAACCGCTTTCACCAATTACAAAACGTTTACACAGTTGGAAGGAATATTATGATTGGAGATGCATCCCTCTTCACTCTCCTGCTGCTTTGCTTCTTCATTGGGTATGTCAATTATATAAGGTTGGAGTCTAATTATGTTATTTGGCTACATAATCAGTCTCACAGGCTCTATTAAAGTTTTAACTTTTGGTCCTAATATGACATCTCAAATTTACATCTTGTTCAATTGTCTCCCTTTAGTCTGGATTCTTAGCCAAAACTTCCTTTGGTAACCTGCATACCTATATGTGGGATTGTCATTGTCTACAAATTCCTGTTAAAACGAAATATTTTAAAATAATTGGAATTTAAATAGGTTACCTGAAGTACTTCTGATTTCTTTTTAAGAAATTCATTATAGGATGAATATTTATTGACGCGTCCTCAATCTCTTAATTCAGCCACTTACAATAAGTTATGCCATACAAGTTGCTGGTTTGGAGCCTTCGACTCCACAATTTGGTGACAAATTATGCATACACTATCTAGGTATGATTTAACTCCAAGCTTCCTTTAGACAAAGATAGACCTGCATGATGAAGTTTGGTTATTCCTTTATATTTTTGGGCTCAATGCCATTAGGACCTGAGAAAGAGCTTTTTCAGCTCTCTGTCTTTGCTGAGCTGCTTGCACTTTTCCCTGGGGTGGCATTACAAATAGAGCTTGTTGGACCTAGAGTTCCTGAAGAAATGTAAGCCATACTCCTTGAATACCGAATGGATTCGAATAAGTTACTTTTACCAGTTGTTAAGTGCATTGCAATTTAAAGGCTGAAGCCTTGGCCTTTTCTCATATCTTTGCTATGTCTTTGGCTATTAGCTATCGATTATGAAACGCTTTAAGAAATATGATATCTCAAGTCTCATAAAATTGGTACTTGATCTCTCATTTTTGCTTTGGGATTGCTAGGAATGGTGAGACCATTGACTTTTGCAGTTATGCTAAGTGCCTTCAGATGGATTGTGTTTGCAAATCTTCAAGCCAAGATGTCGACAGGGATCTAGATTCTAAAAAACATCCAAGGTTGACGTTGAAGCTTTGGAGAGGACTTTACCATGATTGTTACAAAGACATTATCAAAGTTGGTTTCTTTCTCTTACTCCTTCCTTAAAGAAAACAAACTACTATTGTTTCATTTATTTCTTTCACGCTCATTTTTCGTCTTACATGATCTTCTGGCTGGCTCTTGCTACTTCTTTTATCCGGCTAGGATTGTCATCATCCTCACTTAATCATTGCTCCAAATGCTGGACTTGCTGCCTATTCCAGTTGGCTACCTACTATTGTATGTCGGATACTCTCGGCCAACTTACCTCATAATTATGCCTGCAATAATTTTACAATTCAAGGCTTATAAATTTAGACTTGGAAGTTAAGAGGTATAACTGTAAAAAATTGTTTATGTTTCTATTATTACTATTATTATTTTGAATTCAACAATATTTGAGGGTAGAAGATTCGAACATGTAACCTCTTAGTTATCAAGTCATACATCATGTCAGTTGAGCTCAATTCTTGTTGGCAGCATGTTCTTATTTCTTATAGTTATAAACTAGACCCATTGTCTTACTTTTTTTAATCAAAACCAACAGTATAGTTGTTTGGAATTTGGATGAATGTAACAGGAACTAATCAAGGAGATAAATGTCCCTGCAATCTTTTCTGATTTCTGTGAAGAAGCTTGCTATCTTGGAGCTTCTTGTTTGAGCAGTGTGATAGGCCACCCCATTACTTTCCCAGTAAGTCCACCACTGCCCCCCACTTTTAACACCAAGAGCAAAACTATCAATTTGTTTTTGTTTATTTTCACAAATATTCAATTGCCTGGCAGATTCAAATAAACCCATTCCGGCAACCAATAGCTATTGAAGACACTGCTCTATTTCTTCCTTGCTATTCAAACTGCTTCCTCTATGGTATTTGAATCGACCAAAAGCTCCGGTTTTACTCCGCCAACCTCGTTTCGAACTCAGGTCTATGTCACTTGCGCGAGAGAACCAAATCCAGTGATCAGGTATATCAAGTGATTGCTTGTTTATTAAGATGATATTTTATGAGCAGCCATGTGCTGCATGATTGTCATTTTTCTGGATTATATATATCTATATTAAAAAGTTCAAGGGTAGTTGCTGATAGACTTGGTCAATTATTCTGAATCCAGAGCCGTGTACCATTTCATTCGCTTGTAAAAATGTTGGACTAACTGATAGTATATATTCTGTAGCATTTCTTTAATAATTGACTATGCATAATTCTAGATAACTTTTGGGTGGTTTCGAGTTGGTCATTGCTTATTTGAAAGCCAACATTCATGGATTTCTTTGAAGCATATTAAAGTGAATGGAATATGGTTTCATAAAATGTCAATGGAATATGGTTTCTTAAAAAAAGTCGATGGACCGAGGGTTGGAGGTGCAGTTGGTTATAGTGTTTGGTGTTAATCTATTTTAAATCGTCCGAAAATCGGTATTTGGTTCTCATATCATTTGATGCTCTCTGCATAGGGTTTGTTGGTCTTCCTTCACTCAATTTGTACTAAAAAAAAAAAAGTCCGAATATAGGTTCCAATATTCAAATGGGTCGGTATAAAAAAACAGAATTCAAATGGGATCTTTATCTTGAACAAAATAAAAGGAAAATAACCCAATGATTTCATTTTGGCAAGTTATATATATATATATATATAACGTACGTAAAATATTACAACAATGTACAACCAACTTTAAACGACATTGGGTTCTTTTATTTTTGTCAGAAAAAACATTCATACTATAAAGCTGTGCATATACATTTTTTGATTAAAAAATTATTGATTTAAAAAGAAAATGGATGGATGGCAAACGAGAGTTGAGTTCTTAACTAGTATCACTTGATAGTTAAGAAGTTACTGTTTCAAAATTTTAATTAAAAAAAATGGAGGGATGGATCAATGAATTAAGAATTTCATCGCCCAACTTAGAAGCTTCACACAAAATGTCATGAAAGTATACACAATAGTCTCATAGTGGTGCATAATTCAAAATAAGTTATACATAATGAGAGATGTAACAATGATACTATAATTTTTTAATCGAACAATGGTAATACAATTAGCAGCCTAGCAGGGGCGATACCGTCTCCAACCTCGAGTGAAACATCCCATCTATATTTGACTGTTATTCATTGATCAATGAAAAGTTTACGTTTCCTATATAAAAAAAAAAAAATCATCCAAATTTACATGTTTTTCTTGTTATGTTTCTGAAATGGAGGATTTGTAGCATCTCGTTTATAATGATAAGCTTAGATCATGAATTTCTTTTTTATGTACTGCTAATTCCGGAAGAAGATGAATGTTTAAGGAGACTGGAATATTTGGTCCTATATGATCCAGCTCCATTCAAGTAACAGAATTTATTGTATGTCTCACAACTAATGATCTTGCCTCTTTTTCCATAGCCATTTTCTTTGAACATTAAATTTGGCTGGCTGTTTTTGCAGATTCGTGATGCCTATATGCTTCCCAAGTTGCTGCAACAGTGAAAGTGATAAGCTTCCCTTTTGCCAGATTCTTGGTGAGTACGAAATGGAATTGCCTTAGAACCTTATGCCAATATGAATGAAATTAATTGCCCCTCCTTACCCCCTTACCTACCTACGATCGATCCATTCGATGTTAAGTCGATCATTGGCCGGCCTGTACACGTTGGGAAAGGCGATTTTTCAATTCTCTACCATGATGATGTTGAACACGACTCTTTGTGGGAAACACTACACTTTTTATTAAGATCACTTAAGAAGAGATTACAAGACAAGTATTTAGGACTCAGACTACAAAATCACTCTAGGACTCTTTGAAGATACTTTGTATTTTGTAGGACACTACAACACTTGCTTTTTCTTGGATATAAAATATGGTAGGGTGGAGGAGTATTTATAGGCTAGACAATACACATTTTCTAGAGCGATCCTAAGAATATCTAAATATTTTGCTCATTCTAGAATATTTTTTAAAATCTAACCCTTGCCCTTGTTCAAATACTCTTTTACCCCTTCTTGAATATGTTTGTAATATAGGAGGGAAACCTCTATTCTCTTAAATAAGAGGGGAAGTTTGAAGGAAGAAAGGAAGGTTCCTTTCAAACTTGCCTTGTTTTTTAACTTCTTTTTCCAAGTATCAACAAACTTGTCTTCATACACTTCCTAATTGAGTTCTTAAACTTCCTAATTGCACGCTTTTATATCAATCGCTATTTTTATTTAGAACATATCGAGGAAAGAGAGACAAATACCAATTCTCATGATCGAACCTATGATGTTGGTGTTAAACTGGTTTACAACCAAACAGTAAAACTATTGCACCGTGACTCTTTTGGTAAATCAATCGTCTATTTGAAGTTGATTCTATACATAATTTTGAGAAAAATAATTCAAATATATCACAAAATTAGATTCAAAAGTTTAATTGATGGTTCCAATTAAGTCGACAAAATTGATGGTTTTATCAGGTGAATATAATTAAATTCAAATATTTTTTTATATATAAAATATCATACTACCTACCTTACAGCGTGGCTTAAGAAAAATCATTTTTGGGCGATTTTACCCCTTCAGCCACACTCTAAATTACAAACATGTCACCTATTTAAAGTATTTGAATTACCTACACATTTTTTATTTTTTTATTTTACAATCAAAATTAAATTTAAAGTTAGGAGATAAAAAATAATATTTTGAAATTAAAGATATGAATATAATCTTTTGAAATCGACTAAATCTAAACTATATATATAGAAAATTTAGGGCTAAAATGTTTTTTGTTTCCATTAATTTAAAAGGTGTTTATTTATTGGTCATCTTTTTCTTTACTCACAATCCAACATTTGCAGTTCAACAAATCAATTGACTATCCTTCCGTGTTCTTATTTTTTCTATTTGTACACAATTTTGTTTCAATTGATTTTTACCCGAAATTTATCCTCTTGAATTTCATCTTCTTTCAAGGGTTTTAAATTAATTTTTTTTTCTCTTTTCTTTGGTTTTGTAAAACATCTCAATCAATCTTGAAACTATTTTTAGATATATTAGGTATATTACAGGTGTTTCCTTTCGTATCGATATATATATGTCATGAATTCGAATTTTCACTCCCAATTATTATAGATCATCTCATACAAAATTTAATATTTTATGTAAATAAATTAAAATTAATATTTAATCCAAATAACTAATCACACATATAATTTAGCAAAATAATAATGATAGAGGTAAGTATTTTATAAAAAAATAATAATAAATATTAGTAATTCAATCTACATATTTTTCAAAAACAATATTAGTAATTTATATATTTTTAAAATAATGATAGATCATATATTTTTAAGATAATGACAGATTTTATTTTTATAATTTACTTATTATATAAAATATGTTAAAATATATTAGACAACGCACATATGAGTTTTCTAGTTATTAAAAAAAATGCTAAAATTAAATATAATGTCAGAATTTGTCATCTAATATGGAATAGAATGTTGGGTAGCTAATTAAGAAACTTAATTTGAACAAGATTTCAAACATAATTTTCCTTTTCTTTTTTACATGATAATTTTTGCTAATTGATAAACCAATCTAATTAATATTACATTAAAAAAAGAAAATCTAAATTCAAGGGTTACGAGCAGAGGCAAAGATAAAGGTCTTTATAGTATTATTTACATTTTGTTTTTCTTGGTAAAAAGAATTAAATATTTTGGTAAGATTTGCGGTTTACTAATAAATTATTAATAATAATTTTTCAATGTTTTAGCCTAAATCTAACCTGCTCTGTTTGCCTCGTAGCAATTCCTACACGCCCTTTGATTTTTTAAGCGGGCGACCATTCTAGAAGCATTTTTCTTAATTTAAAAAAAGAAAAAGAAAAAGAAATCATGGCCGAAGCAATATTTAATTTTAAAAATAAAAATATTTAATTTTAAAAAATAGAGAATCAATTTTGTAAAGTATTCCAAAAAGGGGCCATATTCGTTGGTAAGTTTTCCCGTTCCATATTTGAAGACAAGTCGATGAACGAAAAGATGGAAGAAGCAAAAGAAAATCATCGTATGTATATGATTTTTGAAATTTAAGCCTATAAAAATTATCTTACAATTTTTTCTTACTTGAATATTTATATATTACCTTTATTTTAAAAAACCACATCAAAATTTGGGAACAAAAATTAGTAGCTTCTAAAATCTTGGAATTTGATTAGCATTCACTTATTTTGTCAAAGAAAGATAGATACATTGTAAGAAAAATGGAATTATATTATAGAAAATTTGAATAAAAATAAGCTTAAATTTCAAAAACAAAAAACAAAATGATTATCAAATGAGTTTTTAAATCATGATTTAACTAATTTATAATATACACTTTACATGTATAATACAAATGTACCGACCCTCCTAAACAGCGTATTTGGAAGTATTAGAAATTTATTCGTGCTTCGAAAGTTTATAACATTATTTTTTTGCCCTCCTAAACTTTAAAATTGCAATCAATTGTTGTAGATGCAAATTCCAGATCTAAATCTAATCTAAAAGTGAATGCATCATATCAAACAAATCAAACAAGAATAAAATAGAAGGATCAAGGAGAAAAGATAAAGTACACCAGATCTAGAGTGGTTCGGGAACGTTTCTACTCCACTCTTATGGATCGATTGCAACAATTTTTGGCCCCCACAAGCTCAAAAACATGGATGGATCCGCCCCAATTAAGAACACCATCTTTGAGTTAAATCCGAATTTGTAAACCAAAATATGAAATATAAGTTTTATCTACTTAGAATGGATCTAAATTTATAAATTAAATATTCACTTAAATTTTACTCGTGTTCAAATATAAATTTGTGGGCCAAATACCGATTTAAAACTTTGATAACATGTTAGATAGTATTAAGTTCCACCTATCGTGTTTGAGAATAATATTCCACATGTTTAAATTCGAGTAAATGTGTTTTTTTCTTTCCTTCCGGGAACTCCACTTAATTAGAGTTTGATTTTTCCAGGTTTAGAAGTCTGAATTAAACATTGGGTTTTGAAAAAATGGAACATTAAAGACAAGAAACTACATGGAAGGGGGAATGGTTTATAAGTGGGATTTTGTTCAATCATTCATAAAAAAAACACAAACTTTTTAAGTTTTATGCACATTAAATATGAGTTTAAAGAAGAAAAACAATTATTGATTGTCGAGTAGACCAAACCAGACCAGACTAAGACCAGAGGCTTCGAACCACCTTCCATTGTCTTGTCTTTCACTGACTTTAAGGATCATCAATTTTGAATAATTTAACACTAAATCTATCGTTATGGTCTTTACATGATATCATGACTACGACATCAACAACTCAAAATCTCACTTGTTTCTTCTTCGATACTTCCTTTATTTCATTTATTACCATACATATATATCCAGACAATTCACTTTGTCCAAATGAAGTTGTGACAAAATTAAGACGATATGATTAACTTGATTACTAAGGTAAAATGTGGTCAATTTATGATCATAAAATTTACTTTGGAACCCAAGTTGATGTGAGTTATAAATAAGTGAAGGTGTGAGATAAGAATAGAGAGAGTTTGTAACTCCTACTTTTATAGTAAAGTTTGTCTATCATTATCTTGTTGTTCTTATTGTAATTTGTTTAAAGGTTTTCTACGTTAAATCAATGTGTGACATTATTCTCTTTTTCTTCTTTATTATTATTTTTCTCAAGCTATTGTAATTGCGACCCTGCTATATTCGATCAAACAATTACAACATTTGGTTTTAAGAATCCCACATCGTAAAGAGTGAAGACCTCAAAACAATATAAAAGAGATATGAGTTACTCCTCTCATTGTCAATTAGTTTTGAGGTGAAACCTCATATTATCTAATACTTGGTATTGAGTGGAACGAGATAGATGTGAATGCTTTTGAAAATCTTGCAAGATTTTCCTTAATTAAGAGGGAACTTTATACTTTTCGGATGTTAGAATCTACTTCAATAATAGAATATATGAATACATTGAATATCGACTATCTAAACTTTGATAATATTGCAAGTCATTGTCCTAGAAAAGGAATGTCGGCACAATAACGTTCTGATGGAGACAAGAGACACATCAATGGAACGTGGCTTTATTGGAGCCAAAATCAAGAAGTAAAAATGATATGAGGTGCTACCATTGTGGGAAGAAGAGATATTCTGAAGAAGGTGTTGAAATTTTGGAATTGAATGAGCTTGTATGGAAGCGTGGTTAACAAAAGTTGAAAATACATGCTAGTTTTGTTTTGAATGAAACGTAGTAGATAGGAAATACATAAAAGATACTTACAAAGTTGATGCCTCTAACTTGGTTGGCAGGTCTTTGTTAGAGAAAATAAGAGTAATGTTGTGAGCGGTAAATTTAGATAAATCACTCCATTGAGAAGTGTGATTTGACCCCTCAAGATTTACTATTGTCTATTTTGTAATTTATATTCCCATAATAGACAACTTTTATTTTCTTTCTAATTTTCAGAAATGAAAAATGGCATAAATTCTTTCTAATTTATATTCCCATATATATATATTATCTGATAATTTTTAATCAAAACCCATATTGAAAATGGTAATTGTGCCAAAAACAAAATGCGAATTCAATCAATCAAACAACCCATCCACCGTAACCGTAACAACCATACCCAAAAGCCACTATTATAAATTGATGATCCATTCATCTATCTTATTTATTTTTAATGATAATATTATCTTGGATAGTAAAAACTAATAATCAAGAAATTATATATTGAAGGGAAATTGTATTGAATAGTCCAAATTTACAAAATAATTATGGTTGAGGTAAATTTGAAAAACATTACATCAATCAAATATACAATATAAATAATATTCATCATACTGTATTATGTGTTAGTTATTCGATATAAAAAATATTACTTTATATTGTATATTTGATTATGGTGGCTAAATTTTTTAAAATTTATCTAGTGTTATAAATATTTTATCAATTTCATCGAATGGTTCGAGTAGGGAGCTTCTTCAAGTGGTTTGACGGGTTCTTAGCCTCCGGATGTTACAATTTGAGAAGGAATTGTTGGTTAAGGACAATTATGTAATGTCGATGAGAGGGCTTTCAATTGAAAATGTAATTTACATGGTTGGATTTTTAATTTTGTGACAAGCGATGAATGTCAATATGTATATTAATACTGTACATTCACTTTACACTCAACTTAACACAGCTGTTGTTAAAACGAAAATCAACAATCAAAAACGAAGATAAAGAAAACGTGAAATAAGAAGCAAACAACACAAAAAAATTAAATAATTCACTAACTTTATATTAGCTAGTTGCGAGTAGAGAGGGAGAATAATTTTATTGAGAAAAGACGAATTACAAATTACAAAATTAGATAATAAATATCATATTCGGCAAGGATTTAATTCGAGTTTTTATATGCGCTCTCATTAAACTTATTACAAAATGCGTAAACTTAAATTAAAATGCGCGTTGTGGAATCATAATGCTCTACATAATATAGTTAGCAGATGCGAAATGCGTTCACATGAGACTCCAACTAACTAAACACAAGACATTAATACGTTCAAGGCTTATCGCAACATAAATAAATATAGTGACCGAAAACGAAAAAAAAAAAAAAAAAATTATGATAGTGAAATGGTCGATGACAGGCGGCCTAATTGGAAACATTTTTCTCCAAAAGTGGAATTTGTGGAGATGGAAAGAGAAAGATGTGGTAATACAGAATGAAATAGTTGCAAAATCTAAGAGTTTCCAACAAGCCCTACAAAGTGGGGTCCTTTAAAAACATGTGTCCAACCAAAATCACAACTTTGTGTGACTCATTCTCATAGGATAATATTAATTGAAATACCCATCCAACAACAAAAGAAAAAACATATGCTTTTGGAGGTGATGATAAATATTTAAATATTGGACTTTGCTTGCTCTATCAAGATTTGCCAAGATCTCATTTTAGACCTTTTCTTTATTTATTTTGCTTTTATAATTAAGTATATATGCTTACATCATTCCCCACTTAGTAATATTCCTTTGTTTGCCTTTGCCATTGCCAACTACTCTCTCATATTATTCTAAATTTTGGTCAACATTCATCAAAATAATAAAATCTTTATTTTATTTTATTTTATTTTATTTTATTTGATTGTTTCTCTTTATATTTAAATTGTGTGCTTCTCGTGACTGGACGATAATCACAAACAAATCTATTCTAATTCACTTCATTATTTATATTTTTAATTAAAAAACAACAAAATCTAATAAGTATCGTTTATGGTATTTTTATGGAGTTTGGAAGAAAAACAAGCTATCCTTGTGTAAGTAATAATGTGATTCCCGCAAAAAACATATTGAAAAAAGCACAAATTCTAATAAAATTTATTGTTGAACAAGATAGATTCAAACAATATTAAATTTCTATTCATTAAGTAAGCTCTAATTTCAATATTAAATTTCTATACATTTGAACAGAAAGTAATATTTTGTGTTTGCCTTTTTAAATGTTTGGTAAGAATTTCTATTTAAGATTATGGTAGTTATGAAGAAGTTAGTCAAAGATCATGGTAAGTTTTTCTCAATAAATGTTATACTCATAAGAACAAAGGTTAAAAAAAGTGCTTTTGGTTGTTTTTAAGTTTGGTGGGGGAGTTCAACTTTCAAACTGAATATTTTTACATTTTTAACCATTTTAGATGATAATTAGATATTTTTATTATGATGAAACTCTATAGAAAGTTCTGATCAATGGAAAATGGCTCAGTTTTAGTTTTTTCATCAATTTTGTAAGAAAATTATAGCGATCAGTAATGGAGACTGAACTAGTTCCTAATGTAGTTTAAACTGAATCTCCAATACGTATTCACTTTATTTTTTTATTTTTTATGAGATTGACGGCGAGGTAAAACTAATAAATTCTCTTTTTTATGCTTTCATTAGAATAAGAAATTAAAAAAAAAAACCATCATCAAATTATTCTAGAATGGTTAAATGCGATCATTTTTAGTTTTCACTTCAATTGGGTTGAATATTGTGATTTGAAAAGTTGAGGTTCCATCTAATTTAGAAAACAACAACTAAACTTCAAACTATATTACTCTACAAACTTTTATGTATATCTATTATAGATTAGTGGAGGGACGACGTAGTGGCCTTATTTTATCTATAAATTGGACTTAGAATGGTTGGTGCTTTGAATCACTACTAGAAAGACATTGTTTTCATACAGACAAGAAGAGGATTCAAAATGTTGTTTTGTACTATGGAAGTGTAATTCAAGTTGCTTCTTTATAAATTGAGTTTTTTTTTTTTTTTTTTTTTTTTTTTTTTTTTTTTTTTTCCTAATGTTGGAGTTTTATTATAATTCTATCAAAATTGTATTAATTTATTTAGGCACTTAGATGATGGAAAAAACCCAGAATAATGTGAATCGAGTAATTTCTTAGAAAAAAATCATGAAATAAATTTTTATGATGGACAGTTTTAACAACAGAAATATGAGAAAATCACGACGAGCATGCTAAATATAAATGACAAGTAACTGAGGAAAAATATGTTATACATTTTAGGTGATGAGCTAAAATAGATGATAGACACTTTAAATGTCAAACAATTTCAAATATTCATAATTAGGTCGGTGTCCAACATCTTTACAGACGATTAGCGGTATATGTGATAGACGAGTGTCCGACATCTATACCCTTAGATGCCATGCAACGTATAGATGTCATGCAACATATCGATGCCATGCAACGTCTAACATCTAAGTTTTGTATATTTTTTTTTTGTTTTTCTTGAAGTGCTAGTTATCTCATTATAATAAATATTTAATGTGTTGACATGTATTGATTTATTCTAAATATTCTAGATTATGTTTCGTATACATATTTCTCCGTATCGAAAATAAAAGATTAAGCAAATTATTCCTTTTTTTTTTTAAGACAAGCAAATTATTCCCTATTTACAACCCTAATAAGTTGTGATAACTTGAACCAAAAGAACAAAACAGTTAAAGTAGTACTCTTTCGAATATCAAATTTTAAGAATAAATTTTGATTTCAGTGCATAATAATAATATAATTCTACAACTAAACGTTTCATAAGTCTTAAAAAAAGAGAACAAAAGAGTAGAATAAATGGTTTGAAACAATCTCCCAAATGAGCACTTTAGCTTTTTAGAAAAATACAAGAATCCAATGAAAATATTAATATTAATACATAATTTTTTTTTATATTTAATATAAGAACTATTAATATTGATGGGTTTTAGTTATCCATTTCAGCTCTTTTTCCCTGAAGGTGATTACATCCCCCACTTTCTTTGACTTTTTTTCTTGGTTGCTTTTTTCTCAAATATAAATTATTTTATTAATCAACCTAATCTTCTCTTTCAAGCATTGGAATATTTGTTTTGTTTTTATTTAAAAAATTCCATAATTAGCACTACCTAAAAAAATTGCATTATTTACTTTTTGCATTAAGTGCGTATCTATTAACAAATGTGAATCCTTCATTTAAACGAAAAAATTAAATAGCTCTTGATGAGGAAAATTCCTTGTATATATATTATTATATTCAAAAGTTATTTGAACACAAAATATTGCATGAAAATAAAAATTGAGAGATAGACTTCTTCTTAGCTCGGACTTTTCTTTCCCCTTTATATTTTATCCTATTTTATAATCTTCTTTTATTGACCTATTGGCTTGCCTGTTTACTATTTAATTGAAATTATGCTTGAGCTAAATGCAAATTTGATCCTAAACTTTAATAAAACTAAAGACAGATTTTTAATATTAGAATTTTATCAATAATTTGATAAATCCACAAAATATTTAATTTTTTTTATAATCACAAACCAATTAAGTACCTAACATATAGACAACAACGACAATAGTATTTCAGAGGCATTAATATATACCTAATGACTATGAAACCTTGGTTCGAATTTTTTCATTTTCAATTATTATAATCTAAAAAAAAAAACCTAACACATACTTATTCATGTGTCAATAATAATAATATAAGTAATTTAATCTAACAGTTTAAAAGAATCTTTTTTTTATTATTTTTAGATTGATAACTCCATTTTTCATATCCAAGCAAACTATGTAACACACACCATCAATATAATACAAAGATCATATAAGTTTCAAATGGATAATTCTGTTTCACATACTTAGTTTTGTGGTTTTCAAACGATAGATATTAATAATTTTTAGGATTTTTACAAGGAAAATCCTCTAATATTCGTGTAAGGAAACTTTACATGTCAATAATGTAATAGTGTAGAGTGCCTAAAAAAATTATACATTTTTTAAGCCGCGTTTCATAATCATTTCGATTTTTGTTTTCAAAAACTAAAAATCAAGAAACATGTTTGACAACGGTTTTTTTTTTGTCTTTAAATATCATATTTTGTTTTAATTTTTTATTATTTATTCTAGATTTTTCATACTTGTTTAAAAACAAAAATTTTGTCTTGAAAAATTATTTTTTTTAGTTTTTATAATTCCCTTAACATTTTAAAAAAAAATTAAACAAAATAAAAATTGATTATCAAATAAATCCGTTTTTAAAAAATTAAAAATAAAAATAGAAAACTAAAAATAAGATGGTAATTATTAAACAAATCCTTAATGATTTTATGTATTAAATTATTTTTCGTGGTACTCATGTTCATTACATCACCAAAATTTAGAGCTCATGTGTAGAAAAATTTTACTCATTTTTTTACCGACAATGAAATCTAACTTTTATAATTATATTAAATTCTTTCCTAGTAATTTAACATATTAAACTATTATTCTTTTGACATGTCACCCACAGTATCTCCAATATTGAATTGCATCCTAAACCCATTTCCAAATTTCAGTATAAAAGAAAGAGAAATCTCTCCAATTCCCCATTCAAATTCATTTAGAAACCAAAAAAAAAAAAAAAAAAAAAAATCTTTTTTTTTCTCTCTCTTTCTTTATTTGGGTATAGCATGATGGGAAAGGACTCGTTGGATTGTCATTTTGAAGAAGCCGAAAGTGGGTTATTTTCCTCAACTTCTCATGTCGAAAAAAAAGTGAAACTTTTTGGATTTGAGCTCAACCCATCAAACAACAACAACAACGTCCAAGATTTTGCTAATTCAAGTTCGTGCATGAAATTATTAAGCTCTAATTGCGCCGATCAAGAAAGTGTAAACTCTTCGACAACAATCTTAATTTCTCCAAACAAATCCAAATTCCATTGCCAATATTGTTTCAAAGAGTTCACAAATTCCCAAGCTTTGGGAGGCCATCAAAATGCCCACAAAAAGGAGAGGCTCAAGAAGAAGAAGATGCAACTTCAAGCTACAAAAGCTTCTCTATCTTATTATCTTCACCCATTTCAAACCAATAGTCATTCTCTCTACGATTATTCTAGTAATAATTCGCAGATTTGTTTCGACAGAAACGACGCCGAATCGATCCGCTTCGATGATCGGTCTTTCTCCTTCTTTCCGGAGGAGCGACGGTTGTTCACTTTAACGCAGGCGTCCATCTCCGTCTCTGCTCCCGCCTCCGCCGCCACGCCTGTCGGTTTTCAGTTGTCTTCTAATTCTTCTTCTTCTTCTTTGCCTGTTTTTGAACGTAATCCTTCTTGTAAATCTTTGGATCTTCAACTTGGTCTAAATTAATTAATTACGCTTCTTAATTAATTTTGCTCCTAATCCTTTGTAGTAATCGAGTACTATGTTCAGCCAATCAATACAAATATCCTTATAGGTTTTTTTTTTTTTGTTGCTAAATTATTTAAGTCTCATTATCGTGCGCTAAATTGTGTTTATTAAGTACGCACAAGAATTTTTGATTAGTTGTCAACTAAACATATAGATGTATGGACCTCGAATATATATCTTTTGAAATGAACCTAGAATATTATTGAATTAAAAAGAAAATTAAAGAAGAATTTTGATTAGTTTATTTATTTATTTTTAGAGTTTCCTCACACAAGTTACTAAACTTTTAATTTAACCTCTCAAAAGTTCTATGGTAACTAAATTTTGTTTACTTTATTATTTGATTTTTCTTTATAGTACGGGCCAGCTTGCACAAGCGCACCTCAATTAATGTTACGGGACGGGGCATACTACCTAACCCTATAACATTTGGATGCCAAAAAAACTCATAGGTATTAATTTAAAATTAATTCAAAGGTAGGTGGCTATTAGAAATAGGATTAGTTTTATAAATCTAGTTTATTTGTTATAGATTAGTTAGCCCCCGTTTGATAACCATTTCATTTTTCGTTTTTTGTTTTCTGTTTTTGATTTTCTGTTTATGGTTTTTTGTTTTTTTAAAAAAAAAATCACATATGTTTGATAACTACTTTTAGTTTTTTGTTTTTCAAAAACAGAAAACCAAAAACATGTTTGATAACTATTTTTGGTTTTCTGTTTTTGAAAAACAAA
>JBBMEF010023942.1:0-17509 GCA_037832685.1 Sicyos baderoa | reverse complement strand
GTTTGTTTTTGTTTTTAAAAGTTGGTTAGTATTCTCCTACTTTCTTAAAGAAAGATGGATAAATGGTGGGGAGGATGAGCACATTGTAGAAATTTTGAGAGAAAATATGCTTAAATTTGAAAAACCAAAAACAAGAAATCAAATGGTTATCGAACGGGGCC
Organism: Sicyos baderoa; assembly: GCA_037832685.1. Taxonomy (NCBI): domain Eukaryota; kingdom Viridiplantae; phylum Streptophyta; class Magnoliopsida; order Cucurbitales; family Cucurbitaceae; genus Sicyos; species Sicyos baderoa. Next base: position 17,348 of record JBBMEF010023942.1, on the reverse strand, counting down.
TTAGTTTTTTGTTTTTGATTTTTTAAATTTAAGCTTATTATCACTCAAATTTTCTACAATGTGTTCCATCATTCCTACAATATATACATTATACATCTTCCCTTAAGAAAGTAGGCAAAGTAAGAAAAAACATATGGTAAGATGATTGTTATATATTTAAATTTTAAAAACAAAAAACTAAGGTTCCGTTTAATAACCATTTTGGTTTTAAATTTTGAAATTTAAGTCTATAACAGTTAGATTATTATATGTTTTTTCTTACTTCTACATCTAACCTATATTTTTAGAAACAAAACCAAAATTTAAAAACAAAAAAAGTAGCTTCCAAAAGTTTGTTTTTATTTTTAAAATTTGGTTAGCATTCACCTACTTTCTTAATGAAAGATTGATACATTCAGGGAAGATGGAACACATTGTAGGAATTTTGGGTAAAAGTAAGCTTAAGTTTCAAAAACTAAAAACTAAAAACCAAATGGTTATCAAACAAGGTCTTAATTATCAAACGGAGCCTTAGAGAGTAGATCGCAAAGTTAAGGCTTTGTTTGATAATCATTTTGTTTTAGTTTTTTGTTTTTGAAATTTAAGTCTAATAACAATTATCTTATTAAATGTTTTTTCTTACTTGAATATCTACATTCTATTTATATTTTTAGAAACCAAATCAAAGTTTAGAAACAAATAAAAAAAAACTTTCAAAACTTTGTTTTTATTTTTGAAAGTTTGTTAGCATTCACTCACGTACTTTCTTAATAAAAGATGGATATATCATAGAAAATGTAGAATATTGTAGGAAATTTGAGTAAGAATAAGATTAAATTTCAAAAATCAAAAACAAAAAATCAAATGGTTGTCAAATGAGACCTAAAATATTAGAATGTGTTTTTATTATGAATAACTATTCTTACAATACCGAATAATGAAACTATTGCGTCATTAACCCATTTGGTATTACTTAGGGTTATTATTGCTTGATCTCTATAGTTGAATGATCTATGTGGGCAAATAGGAAAATGTGCAATGAGGTTACATATGTTTGTATAAGAGATTGGAGAAGGAAGACATCCAAATTTATGGAAGAAGAAAAATTAATTGATGGGAGTTTGAGGCCTGATGTCTAAAAAAAACTTTTACAAGAAAATACTAAGATGGTTAATTATTACCGAAAGGGTTGGTGGTCTGATGGTTTCATTGTTTGATGGAAATTCAGTTCAACACCATGGTCATGGTTCGAACTCTGGAATCGTTATTTGGCCCTCGAATACATTAAAAAAGTGATATAATTAGAGATATCTACAAATTAATGTTATAAACTGGATCTCATGGGACTTTAAAAATAATATACCTTAAAAGTTCAAATCCAACTTTCGAAGACCTAAATTCAATGTGGTTAGTATAAATGGTAATTAAGTAATAAGTTATACTCATTTTTGCATTAAAACATCTACGTTTCATTTTTAAACATTTTTTAGTACAAATATGAGGGATAAGACAAATCATTTATTGAAGACACTGCTACTCTTAAATAATTTGAAATCTAAATATCAATTTCATTTTCAAACATTCAAATAAGACTATGGTTCAACTTTAATTTTGATTAACAAATTTACATTCTCAAAAGTTTAAATATTTATAAAATTTTGAAAAATAAACTAAAAGCCTTCTTGACCAAATACACTAAAAACCAATTTAGAATTGCAATAATCAATTAAAAACTTTTAAAGATAGGCTAACTAAATTGATTTCATTAATTTAGTTTTCAAAATCAATTTAGTTTTCAAAATATTCTTCACCACTAGGCTAACTAAATTGATTTCATTAAGTTTTTCGAAACTCTTAATTTATAATTGAAGTGAGATTGAGATTAATAAAGAACAAAAAAACTTTCAAACATTTGTTAAAACAAATCATTAAATAAAGAAAATGGTTAGCAACAAAGTTAGATGTTAAAACTAAAAATGGCTGAAAATGGAAAGCAAATTAGAAAGGGAAAAAAAAGTACATGATTGGCATAATTAAGATCCATCCATCCATTATTTGTACCTAAAATAGACAAATGAAAAACAAGGCAAAAATTGAAAATGTCAAAACAAACAAAAGGAGCCACTAAACATTACCTTCCATTGCCTATTTCTTTTCTTTTTCTTCCTTTGGAGTTGGAGGAGAAGAACAATATTTGTTGTTTTTTTTTCTTTCTCTCTCTCAATCTCCAAGAGAGATTGGCCAAAATGGAGAAAATGAAATTGAGTTTGTTGATTTTGAGTTGCTTAGTTTTGATTATGGAATCTGTTAATGCATTCACTCACATTGTTGGTGGAAACCATGGTTGGAGAGTGCCTGATAACACTACCTTTTATGATCAATGGGCTAAACCTAGAACCTTTGGTGTTGGAGACCGACTCGGTACGTATATATCCCTTCTTTCTCTCGTTCGTATTATTATTCAACGTTTTCGAGTTGTGATTGTCTTTCTTTAAATTGTTAGATGTGTGGTTTAAACCACACATAAAAAAGGATCGACGCTTTCGCCTTGAACTCAAACCTTTTGATAGAAGGACTCTAAAATATAATCATAAATGTCAAAAAAAAAAACGACATGTTTTTTCCAACACGCGGTTTTTTCCTTTTAATGAAACTTTTTTTTCTTTTTCCCTAGCAAAATGAATTAGGAATGAGTGTCATGGCACTTATTTTTAGTAGTGAAATTTAAATAGTTTTATACTGGGAAAGATTGCATAAACCATTATTGAATGGTAGGAGTTATTGTGATTGGACTCTTGAACTTTCAATTTGATCTATTAATTATATGTGGACTTGCAAATTAGTCGTTTTGTTTTCATTAAATCTTCATGATTTTGAATTTTGCACAAACTACTCTAGATCATTAGACCTAATTTTCTAATGTAAGTCATAGAACTTTTAAGATTGTTACAATCAAATCCAAATTTTTACTTTTTTTGTTTTCTTGATTTGAAATCTAATTTTAAAAAGTTAAATAGATGAATTGAATTGTTGTAAGATTATAAAGTTTAGGGTCTAACTATTATCATGTTATCCTTTATGGGTAGTTTGTGTATTATTTTTTTTATATCAAAAGTCACAATTAATGTAATATTTTTTAGAATGCGATTTTGATAATTTTGATAATTTAAGATTCAATTTTAAAATGTTGGCATAAAACCGTCACTCAAGTTATATCCCAGCGCTTTGTCTTCTAACAGAGAGAGAGAGAGATTATTCAATGAGGTTGACACAATGAGTTGTTTATGTTTTTGTCATCGTTCGATTTGGAACAACAGTTTTCCCGTATCGCCCGGGTGCGAACAACTTAATAGCCGTAAAGAAGCCCGATTATGATATATGTGAGCAAGAGGAGCCGATCAACATGTACTTCCTCGGCCCAACCATCCTGAACCTGACCAAGCCAGGTGACTACTACTACTACGATGGAATTGGAAAGCATTGCGAAGCTGGCCAAAAGCTTCACATCATAGTGGGTTCAAAAGAGGGAACTTCTGGCTCCGACCCCACGCCATTTGACCTCAAAACTTTTGGAATTCCCACGAATTTCGGGTCCATGACCGCAGCCCCGGCTGCAGCTCCCACCACCACCACCGCCACCACCCCTGCAAAATCCAGTGCTATAACTCTTAAATTTGGGTTGGTTAATTCTTCGGGCGTAATAATGCTAATTGCGACCATGGTTTTGTCCATGTTTCTTTAATATTTAATGTGTATTATTCTAAGCTTTCCCAGTAATTATTTTCTTGTGCTTTTACAGTTGAAACGGTTATATATTTCTTGGGTTTTTTTGTTTTTTAAGTTGCTTTCTGATTAAAAAAAAATGTTGGTTTGAAAATAAAGATTTAGTGTGTGGAGACTACTAGAGAATTTAAATATCATTATAATACAAAATATCTATATACCAATGTTCGGAAATATAGTGTAATTGAATGTTTATAATATTCCCATTTTATGTTTGGTTTTAGATACTCTTATTATTTGTTGAGTTTTGTGTACTTTTTGGAATTATTATAAATTTATTGACTTTGTTGTTGACCTTGCTTTCAACTAGAGAGGAAATTACCACTTTTGATGCTTCATATTTATATTGGGTTAAAAGCATTTTGAGTGAGAATTTCTATATTAGTCTTGTTTGGTAATTTCTTCCAATTTGCTACAATAACTTTATCTCATTTAAAAACTGAATTTTAGAAAGTAAAACAAGTTTTTTAACCTTTCTTTTTTCTCCAAAACGTGGCTTGTTTTCTAAAGTATGTAACAAAATTTAATTGAATATATAGATTTTTACTTTTTATTTTTAGTACAAGTTGGGAGGAGGACTATAAATTCTATATAGATGAAACTTGTGATTTTGGTGTTTTTTTTTTTTTTTTTTGAAAAGAAATGCATAAAATGAAATTACATCAAATTCAACATTCTCACGCATGCAGGGGATAACAGTTCTACTCTTCTCTGCCATTTGCGCTAATTTATGGGCAAAAGTATCTGTCTTCCGATTACACTATTTGTACGAGATAAACCTGAAATTTCTAGCAAAATAGTATATTTCATCAATGATTTGTCCAATCTCAGACTGGTTCTTGCAACGATTTTGTAAAAGATCAAACTTCACCTCAACACGGTGGAAACTAAGTTCATAAGCCATTTCCATTCATTTCCTAATAGTCAAAGCTTCCACAATTTCTGGATTAACAATCCATTGAATGAGTTGCGTCATTAAAAACATTATCTCACCCTTGTGATTATCACCAAACAATAAAACCAACAAGTAATCAATCCTTTCGATATTTAACTTTAAAAATTAAAATATCAAATAATAAAATGGGCGTAATAGGTTGATTTCTTTTTATTTTGAATATTCATAATATATTATTTATTAAAATAAATTATGACAGGGATAATGATATTTTTAAATTCAGTTCCAATTACTTTTTACTTCTTCGTCCCAAACCCATGTTAGGCCCAGAGTATGCAAGAAAGTTCGCAATTGGGGCAGTAAAAGAGCCAGAGCTGTTATTTTACGTGTTATTTATTTAATTTGTTTTTTTTAGTATGGTAGAGCATCACAAATCTTATAAATCTCAAATAAATAAGAGTCAAATACTCATTTTAGTGATCAAACTTGTGATCATGATATTGAAATGAATTTTCATCAAACAATAAAACCATGTGATCATCGACTCTTTCGGTTATGTGTCTTTTTTATTAGTAAATAAAATTTTAAGAAATTTGAGTTATCTTTAGTTGTTTTATCGTCTATTTTACAAGAGTTAATTCGCTAGACAAATGAATCACCCGATCAATATGAGTATGCGTTTAGGATTAGGAAGTTAGGATTGGAACCTTTTACTCAATTATAGTTTAATTTAAAGTGGCAAATAAATTTTTTTTCTTTTTTTTTCTTTTTTTTCAAAAGAGAGATATCTAAAATTATATTAAATTCAATAATATATTTTCTTCTTTTGTCATTTGGTTAGTGAAGTTGACTCCAATTTCCCCACCCCTTATCTCCCCTTTGCCCTTTTCCTTCCCTCACTCTCTCCCAATCTAAAATGATTTTGTTTGATAATGATTTTCAACTTTGTACGTGATTGATTCTTCCCATATTTATACATGTAGATGTTTTAATAGTTCAGACAAATAATCGAAAAGGCAAGTGATGCAGTAATTTCATTGTTCGAACCTTGAAAGATAATCAACATATTATGTCATCATTATTGTTAATATTAAAAACTAAATAAGTTTATTTTGGGGTCAATGTCATAATTGAAAATTTTAGCTTTTATAAATTTAAATATACTCAAGGCTAGTGCTACATATAGAAATTTAGCAAATAGAATATGCTTAATGTACATAGTCTAGATTATAAATTAACAAAAACAATATGCGCTGTCATATAGTACAATTTTGACTTTTACTCAAATCTTAAACCTTCTTCAAACACTTCTTAAAATGACTATTTTTTTTAATGTAATAAAGGGAGGGAGACCACAAACCTTACATAAAGGGTTCAACAACTGAGAGTGTAATACCGATGGTTATATATACACATAAAGGGGACCACAAAACTTTATGTTATATATACACATAAAGGGTTCAATGGAATGAAATTACATGGTAAAAAAACTACAAAAATTAAATTTAAAAAAAAAAAAAAAAAAAAAAAATCTGCTGTATTGTTATATATACACACTAAAATATGGTAATTTAAATTTATGTGGCTCTTCAACTTGGCCATTGGGCCACTAGAAGCCCGTGACGAGAGGTGGGGCCATGAGCTGAGCTGTACATTAATGAGGTCCACATCAGCAAGACCCGCCGTTCTGATTCGGTGGGTCCGGCCAATCAGAATGAAAGTATCTGCCACGTGGTGTGGCGGGAAATAGAAGCAGAAAGAACTGGGCCTGGGGGACCAAACGGCCCATTTGCGACCCAGACAAATAGTTGTCGGATGCTTACGTGTACGGCCAGGATTCAATCTCAGCCTGCCTGAAGGATAAGGGCGCAGATTCTCTGCGCCTCTTGTGTTCTGTGGAATCCAAACACTCCAATTCTTTCGCCTGCTTTTGGGTTGGAGTTTTTTCATGCTAAAATATTATACCAAAAAATAGTTTTTTAAAGATGTATGAAAAAAATAGTTTTTTTTAGTCTCTAAGTTTGGAATCTATTTATATTTTAGGCTCTCGATAATATTTTAGATTTCGTTTTCTATCTTCTATTTTTCGTTTATGACTATTTTATATTTATTTTATTTTTTGATTTTTAGTTTTAAAACATAAAAATCATACATATTTGATACTTGTTTTTTATTTTTGAAAATATAAAACTAAAAATATCATTGATAACTGTTTTTAATCTTTTTTTAATTAAGTTTTATTATTTAAATTTTTAATAAAATAAAATAAAACTTTTTTGTAATATTATTGTGCTAATAAACTTCAAATTTGCAGGTTAAAGCTTTATTTGCAGTGTTTTATAACTTATATAGCATTTTTCCAAAAAAAAAGAAAAAACAGTGGATTTTTAAAACCTACTTTTTTTATCTTTTAGAATTCCTTTAATATTTTAAAATTTGAAAATAAAATAAAAATTGGTTATTAAACAAAATTGTTTTAAAAAGTTTAAAACAAAAATAAAAAACAAAATAATTATAAAGTAGCCTTAGTTTTTTGTTTTTATTTTGAAATTTAATTTTACATTTATTTAAAATTTCAAAAATATATTATTTTCCTACAATTTATCTTTTTTTTTTTTAAGAAAGTATGTGAATGTTAATCAAATTTTAAAAACAAAAATAAACTTTTGGAAACTATCTCGTGTAGCTCTTTGGATTTTGCTTAGTCTAGATTCGAACTATAAATCAAAACCAGGGTTCGTGTTAGAAATGTTTCAACCCCTTATTTCTTTTCCTTATTTGAGAAAATAGTTGTAGGTGTATTTCAATTTTCATGGAAAGATTGATTGGAGGAAGAAGAATGAAAATGTTTATAGAAAGAATAATATTAGAGATATAATATAGGAAAACATGATTTTCAAGGAGTATGATTTATTTGTATTGAATATAAAAGAAAATAATTATAAACATAAATATTAATAATATTTTCGGTGAATAAAAATAATTATAAAGAAAATATGAAAGAGTAAAACTAAAAAGTGGTTAAAACAAATGAAAAGTAATTATAGAGAAAATAAAAAAGTAGTTGGGAGAGAAATAGATTATAGGAGAATGATTTTCATAGACTAAATAAGAGTAAGAAAATCATTGTGAAATTATAATTGTGGTATTTAGATTTGGTGTGTAGTTTTTATTTGGTCTTCATGTTTCAAAATAAAATATTTTTACCCATGACATTTAAAAAAAATTCAGTTTTAGTATGTGACGTAAAAAAAAATTATTGTTTAACTACGATCATGACTAGACTACCTTGTATTTTTTTTTTTACAATACCTAAGGTATAGAAAATCAAATCTCCAACTTTGAAGTTGTTTGTTCAAAATGTTGATCGAGACTATTATTCTTTTTTACTATATATATTTTAATATATTGATGAGTAATTGTTTTTTTATATTGACTTAAAATAAATGTATAAAATGAAACAAGTATAAACTTAAACTCAAAAACATATAATAGACTTAAATGAAGCATTATTAAAATATCATAGATAAAAAATGTTTGATTTTAAAATATAGGAACTAAATCGACACTACACTCTAAACTTGAGGACTAAAGTATATTTTTATTTGAAAGATCATTTTACTCATAATAATTCTCATCCTTCCTTCGCTCAACATCCCAATGGTTTGCTTGGTTTCAAAAAAGAAAACTCATATTTCAAAACATCTCTACTTTTAAGGGAAGAGAATTGAGAAATTCAAATTAAGGGAATGGCCAATTCAAGCCAAGAAATAGTCTTACATGAAGGGGGAGAGAGAAAAAAAGGGTATAGTTTTAGGAGAGAGAAATTGAGAAATTGATTGGATTTGCAGAGTGGCAGCCCTTCTAAGTGCTACCTATCCATCTATATGCTAACTCTTGCCTGCCCCATATCAGATACTCTTTTTGTTCCTTTTTTCTTCCATTTTCAATAATCCCCATTGACTTTTCTCTTTATTTATTCTTTTATTTATAGGAAATTGTATTTGATAGTTTAATTTTACAAAATAATTACATATCTAGGCAAATTTGAAAATATTTAACATGTATAGTCAAATATACAATATAAATAATACTCATTATATTGTATTATGTATTAGTTATTCAGTATAAAAAGTATTACAATTGAAAATTGAAAAATCGAAACGAACCAAATCAATGCAATTGATCATATCGGTTTTTTAGCACAAAGTTGACATATCACTTTGTAATTTGAAAAAACACGAAAATGTTGGATCGATTCCGGTTTTCGTTTTAAAAAACCAATAAAAATCGAAATACATATATTGTCGATAAGTCATTTTCTTCCATTGTTTTGAAGATTTCCTAAAGTCTTGAAGACCAATGTGGATATTTAATTATTCTTCGAAGGTCAATATATTTTCTAAAATAAGGTATCTTAATAATTTTAGTTTTACTCATACTTGTAAAAAATATCTCTAAATAATTTTCAATAAGTTCAAAAATACTTCATACCTTTAAACAAATTATTGTTTTGATATATTAAAAAAATATGACATTAGATTAGATTCAAAATCGAACTAATTGAAACGGAATCAATAATTTTATACTTTATTGGATCTTGGATTAGATTCATTTTTTTAGTTGTTCAGTTGTCGGTTTGGTACTAAACTAACAATAAACGAACCGATATCACCCACAATTGGGAGTTTGGAGCTCTTTGTCTTCTTTTGGAGATTTCAGCTCTTATTGGCACATTTAGGGAAGATTGAAGTGAAATAATATATTATCTAAACAATGAAAGAAAGAAAAAGTTCATTACAATTTTTTTGTTTATCATATATGTACGTATTTTCGTTGAACCTTTTACGATGTTTAGAAGGTTAAAAACGTATACCTTTTACTTGATTAACACGATTTTTATGGCATGAAAAATTACTCTACAAAAAAGTCGAAAATCCAAATAGTTACTCGGTTACTGCTCATGTTTTACAATCAATTTTTTTAATTTGAAGTATTCGAACTCGTGACTTCTTAATTATTTGATGTACATTGATATCATTAAGTCACCATTCATGCTATTTAGATTTTTTTTTTTTGAAAGATCACATTAAATTTACTACTTTACATATCAATTTCTTTCTATTGTTATCTCTTTTCCAAATAATTTTTGTTACTTTTTCTTTTGTTGATTCTAAGCATTCCTAAAACATAGTTTTTTTTTTTTCAAAAAACACGTTTTTAAATTGTAAACTCAAAATATCATGATACGATTGCTTTAAATTAGTCCAAAAGTATTTTATTATAGTTTGATTTTTTAAAAGTAGATGACATTTATCTTTAAGTTTGAAGGCGATAACCATTTAGTTCAATTTTAAAAAATTAAACTTATCAATACTATTAATTTTCTACCTTTTTCTTTTATATTAAAAAACTAAATATTGTTTTAAAAATTTAAAAAATCGTTTCAAAAAAATTGATTAAGAATTTAAATGATAAAGAAAAATTGTAATAAAATATCTCTAAATTCTGTTATAATAACGGAACAGCTAAATAAAATCTTAAGAATTAAAAATGCTTCATAATTTTGAAGTTTAAACAAAATAAAAATTCAAATTGAGTCAAGCCCGCAGGATTAATACCCAATCATACGGATAATAATCGTGTCACCGATCCATTTGATAGTGAGACTGTCAAATATTTAAGTTTTGTTTAACTTTGTAGTAAAATTTGTTAAAATTAATGTCATTTTCTTATACATCCTTTAGCTCCAACGGAATGAAATTTTGGAAAGCTAGAATCTTTTTTTTTTTTGCAGGAAAAAAAAAAGTGAAAATAGTAGGTCCAAGTCCAACCCCACTTTATAAATAACTTTATTTAGTTTCTTTTTTTAATTCTATTTCATTATAATTGTCAGTTGATCATTAATCTTGTAATCTATTTTCAAAATTTAAACAGAAAATTAAAAACCAAATAAGAAATCAATATTGTACTAAAAAAAAATCAACGAATAACATTTTAAAAAGAAAACGTATAATTAACGAACATTTAAGATTTTATCAAAACGAAATTCCATTGGATAACCATTAGTTTTCTATTTTTGGTTTTAGAAAATTAAGAGACTTTTTAAACGAAAATTAAGAGGCGACCGTTTTTTTTTTTTTTTTTTTTTTTTTTTTTTTTTTTTTTTTTTATATATATATATATATATATATATATATATATATATTTAAACTACTATCCTATACAACATACTATTTCAACTTAAAAAAATATACTATTTATTTTTTTCAAAAAAAAAAAAACTATTCTTATTCCATTAGAAAATATACTATACTATATCTTATTTGTTATCTATTTTTTTTACTTATATAATTTAAAACCATGTTAAAGTTTTAAGTAAAAAGGTTTCTATTTGTATAATTTCACCAAAAGAGTTAAATAATTTTGTACAAAAATTGGAAGAAATGTAAAACTCCATCTTGATAAATTCAAACAAAAATTTAATTACTGAGTTCATAACTTTTTTTTTCTATTTTAATACAATTTAGGGAAGAGATATCATAAATCCTATATAAAAGATGCAAGTGCTCCTAATTAAGTGATGAAATCACCCATCCTTTAGTATATATGTGAGAGGTTAAATGAAATGGAATGCATAAAAAGTAAAATTAAGTGTTTTTTTTTTAGAGAGATAAAATTAAGTGTTTTTTTTTTTTTTTTGAGAAGCAATAAAATTAAGTGTCTTAAATATATAATTGATTGATTAAAAAAAACATTAAAAATCCATAAAAACCAATTTTATGCTCTCAATGAATAAAAATATTAAATTAGGGTGATGAATGGCATTCGGCAAATTGACAACAAAACCACATCGCACGTGTACCCTCTCTCGCACGTGTTCAGCAAATCCCTTTACATACTTTTTAAATATATTTTTTTAAATGTGCGTGTCACGTGACAATCAGTAAAAGGGGAAAAAACAAAAAAAGAAAGGTAAAGAAAAAAAAAAGAGTACACGTACACAAAATTTCTCCGTCACCGTTACTGTGACGGAAGAGGACCATTTCATTTTTTTGATACACGTCATCAACAACCGCGAAATTACAAGCCGCAAAGAAAAAAACGCAGAAAAATAAAATAAAATATAACAAAATTGCTCGAAAACCCGGCCTATTTTTTTTTTTTTTCTTTAAATATATATATATATTTCTCAGAGTTCAACGAGAGGGTCCGACCCGAAAATGTCGTTGATGTCTTGGAACGAATCTTTAACCATATGCCACGTGGGAAACCCGAACCCGAAGTCAAACCCGAACCCGAAATCATCAGCCGGGTTAACAAACATACTACTGCCGTAATCGCCTCTCGAAACGGCGTCGTTGAACAGAGACGGCACCGGCGGCCGGCAGTCCAAGAACTCACCGGCAAAGTTCTCCGATTCGTCCCGGCGGGTATTTACGCCGGATTTTACCGGGAAATCTTTAAGCGGCACGGCGGCGTTTGTCGACGGCGAGCGACAGCGAAGAACAGAGGTCGGCGAGGAGATATTGCCGTTGGATTCTTCGCCGGAGACACAGCTTGAACTTGCCGCCGGCGAGGAATTCACTGGCGGCGAGGAAAAATTCGTTAGAGCAGTGGGGCCACGGAGTTGAATGGCAGCGTTGTCGTAGACCATAGCGGCTTCCTCCGCCGTATTATAGGTACCCAACCAAACCCGAACCCGCCGCGCCGGATCTCGAATCTCCGCGGCCCATTTCCCCCACGGCCGCTGCCGAACGCCGCGAAATTTCCTAACCCCCGGCAGTGTCTGCTTCGATTTCCCACCGGTGGGTTTTTTCCGGCCATTCCTCCCCCGAATCGTAATCTCGTTGATAAATTTCTTCACTCGCCGGCAAGAACGCCGTCCTTGTTCTTCATCGCCAGAAGAATCCGTAGCATCGGCGTCGATTACAGAAATCCTGACAACTTTAGGAGCCATTAACGGCGGAGAGAAGAAACAGCTGCTCTGTTTTCGATGCTCAGTGTACTTGAAACCCATTTCTTCTTCCATAACAGAAACAGAGAGTTGAAATACAGAGATTAAAAAGAGGAAAGGGGAAAAGGGGAGATTCGATTGAAGGGAATATCGTGAAAGAGAAGCTGAAATTAATCTCGGAGCGGCTTTTGAGTAATGGGTTTTTGTTTTGATAATCAGGGGAAAAAGGGAGGAAAAAATTTTCTGGGGAAAGAAAGGAAAAGTTGGGTGAGAAGAGCTTTAAGAGAAAGAATAAATGCCGGAATCGATTTGTATTTCGAGGGAAAGAAAAGAGAGACAAAGCTTTTGAACTCTCCACTCACTCTGTTTCGCTCTGTTTCTCTGAGACTTTTTCAGTGAAGGGGAAGAGGATGAGGGAATGAAGGAGGTGAAGAAAAGCCTAGTGAATAACCAAAACATGCTATTTTACCCTTAAAAAAGTTTTTTTAATTACTTTTATTTGGTTATTAAATTTGTTAAAAAAAGAGCAATATTAGGTAATAATGGGTAAATATTTTAGAAATAGTTATCCGCCACACATTTTTACTTTAGTATTTCTTTGTCCATCAATCAAAATCATTTTTTTAAGTAAAAATGTGTGACTAAGGATTTACTCACCTTACTAAAATATTACTCTTTAAAAAATGTTAAGAAATGCATAGTTACATTAACATCATTTACAACTAGTTAACTATAAATTATTGATATGGAACTCTAACTACACTTTTATTCAATTGGTATATTTTATTTTGGATGCGAACTCAAATTTTGTATCCTTATTAATTGATCAATATTAAAAAAACAAAATAAACATTCTTATAATTTATTATTATTATTACTATTTTAAAATTACAACAATTAAGAGGGCTTGGATTTCAAACTTTTTATTGGATGTTTACTTATGACGTGAATAACTTGTTAGCACAAATACTCTTTAGAATCAATTTGATGGATTTTGAGATAATAGTTCAAATGGCCTTTAAAGAGTTCATAATAAATAAAAGATATATATTATTGAGGTTTTGCAGGAATAGACCAAAAATATATTATTTTCAATTTTATGTTTTATTAAAAAAAATAAACTAACCATTTTATTTAAAAAAAAATGTAAAGTATAAACGAAAAATAAAAGTACACGCGCCGCCCTGAGTTTTGGAAGTTGGGATTCCGGCGAGTGAAAATACTTTCACGAGGCGCCGCAATAGCCCGGCTAATAAGAAGGAGACACGTGGCCGATGGAGATTGAAGAGGGTGGGAGATCCAACGGACCGGGAGAGAATGAGACGGGAGCTGAGTGGGCAAGAGATTTGTTATGGAAATTAGCGATTCAAAGCGATTTGTGTTGACTAAACAATTTTTGGGTTAAATCTAAATTGAATACTAACCATTTTCAATTACCCATTAAATGAGCCATAATTACCATTTATACCTTCTGTTATCGTTTTTTTTTCGAATTTAATCGATAATTCTTTCCGATTCCTTTTTCAATTTCCTTTTTTTCCTTTATTGAATAATTCTTTTACATTTTTATTTTGCATCGAGATTTTTTTAGATGAATCTTGTGAAGTTTATATATATATATATATATTAAAGATTGTGAAGTTTATATTTAGTCCTATTTCTATTTTTAATATTTTAAATTTTAATCCTTGAAATAAGTCTAAAATCAACTTCTTCTTTTTTTAGATATCTTAACAATTCTGCTAATAAAGATAAATAATTTAACTAATTTTATATTTCAATATATTAATTTAGTGAACTTAGAATGAAATAAAGAATGTGATATTTTTTTAATTACAAATTTGTGGAGAGAACCAACAAACTCTATATACACTACATGTCATTACTTTGAAAATAATATGATAATCGAGGCCCTCAAACTTCCTTTTTCATTTTGAGCTGAGTGAAAATGTAAAATTGAAATCATGGTGTCTTTTGGATTTCAGGATTACAATACCGATGGTAGAGATTGAATTCATGACAATATAGTAGAAGTAGATTAATATCAAACCACATAACTAATCACGTCATCGTTCCATTCGGTATCTAAATTTATAAGTTCAGAATACACTTACATTAATAAATTTTTGAATTCGATGATTATCTCCCTACTTTCCTTAAACAATTTGGTCCACTACATTTTTCAAAACCAATTTTTTTTCATCCACAAATCGTCCATCCCTTACTAGTAACGTGGCAGCCCTTTTTTTTTCTTCACAAAAATGTTGTAGGGAATAACGACATTTTTTCTCACGTGAAAGTAAGAATTCTTTGATTTTTTTTTAAAAAAATTATTTTTTTAGGGAAGAATTCTTTGTAATTGGTATTATTTAATACCGGAATAAAATGTTCATGTATTAAAATCAACACTTTGATAGTTGTGAAACAATAAGTATGTGAAGGTTAAAAAAGAATTAATTTCCATCATAAGATAAGGTTTTAATTGATAAGCATGTAACATATAAGTAGCCCGTGCAATCCATATATATATATATTACGGATGTAATACATTTTCTTGAATAAATATTGTTAAGGGTATTATATTAATATTGTTTCTTTTCAAATGCTAACATTCTAGTTATAGGTGTGATATTTATTTGTTAAGTTGTTTGTATTGATTAATACTTTGGTAATACACTACCTTGAACAAAGATAAACTAGTAATAACACTACATTTATAATAATATTAGGTAAATAGAATTATGACACAACTTGAACTATCGTTTGAATATGATTCTTTTAATCACTTTTGATACAATTATAATACTTGTGGACAAATAATACATGGCACGAGGTAGGAAATACAATACACTAAATGGATCAATGGTTAATGGTTTTATTGTTTAATTGTAATCAGTTCAACATCAATGTTACAGGTTCGAGAAATAATAACAATCCATTTAAACAAATTAATAAATGCATTAAAGTTTATTCTAACAATTTAGGTAAGTGATTGAACGACGTAGTGGAATGATAGATATATTCACAAAGGTTCTAAATGGTAGGAGGTATATGTTGAAATAAAAATGGTGCAAATGAGAGTTTGATTATAATAACAAATATTATGCACAAATGTGAGATAACAAATATTATGCACAAATGTGAGAGAAAAAGAATTGGTATAACTTTTTTTTTTTTAGTACAGAGTAGAAGAGAAAACAACAAACCCTACCCACCCAACTAATTTTAGAGGAAATTTGTGTAGTTTAATACCACACTTACTTTTTATATACTCAATTCTTTTTAGTGTGTACTCAAAAAAAAAGAAAAAATCTTTTTTATTGAGGTAAAGAAAATTTTCAATTGAAACCTACTATCATTATTATTATTATTATTTTTTTCCTTTTTTTTTAAACAATGAAAAACTATTAATTACTAGATAAACAATTTAAAAGGTGAAACTATTGATGGAAAAACAATTAAAAAGAAAATTAGTAGAAAATTAATTATTAGGTAGGTGACCGTCATAAATTGAACTTATCATCTTGTGCACTTTAAAGCTCTCTTTGATCAATTGAATTATTTTTTTATGATTATTATTATTTGAGAAATTATACTAACGGTCCACTTTTCGAAAATACAACTTTTCCCTTATTAAAAATACAACTGATCAATGAAGTAAATACACTATCAATTCTTTCAATACTCTAAAATGTTAAATATTTTATAAAAAAAAAAAATATAATATAAGTAAAACTCGCATGTCAATTTTATCCTCTCTTTTGTAGAAGGTCAATTTTATGATCTACTACCAAAAAAGAAAATAACTATTCTCATAAATATATTAAACAGTTTCTAAAAAATATTGGAGATTATCTAAGTGAATGTTGAAAATTTGGTTGATGTAATTGACAAACAGAAATGATTTGAAGTTGAAAATGAAAAAGGGCAAAAATGTAAAAACGGAAAATAGTGAAAGGATATATTTTAAGAGACCGTTATGGTGTCAGGAAAGTGTAACGTGGGGGGCAGCCTTGAATTTGGCGCCATTTTTAAGTCTGCTTTTTTACTACTTGCCCATGCATGCCACTCCCACCTCTTCACTTCACTCTTTTTTTATTTTTCATTTTTTTAACACAAAAATGAGAATAAATTCAAAAAACTTAATTAATATTCAAATTTTAATTCTGGATGGGTTCCGGTTTTGGATTTAGATCATATCTATTGAAAATCGAAAATATCGGTTTGATTGTCGATTTGGTATAAAATTGTCAAAAACGGAGCCGAAATCACTCTTAATTAGCAATATGAAAAATGAAAATTCTTATTTGACTTATGAGAGTAAGTGTTTTGGGGCATTCATGTTTGTTATAGATTTATCTCTGAGAGTTTTTTTGTTCATGCAAAGTTCTGATCGAATATTGGAATATTGAAATTCCAATGCAATATTATGAATGAGACGTTTCCTCATAATTCGTCATGAAGAAGCAAATATCCATTTAACTATATATGGTTATATTTTAAACCATGGTTAGTTTTTGAAGTAGAGCTTCTTTACCATTTAAGAGCTTGTAAAACCATATATAAGGCACATTTTGGATTTGTTTGAAGTTGAAGAGAATTTTAAGCCACCATTATGTAACCTTTTTGTTGTTCATCATTTTTATAAATAATTATGTGTAAAGGGACGACAAACCTACCCGGATCTCCACATTGGTGTGATATTGTCCACTTTGGGCCTAGACCCTCATGGCT
>JBBMEF010023921.1:0-17511 GCA_037832685.1 Sicyos baderoa | reverse complement strand
TATAAAATTTCTGAATAATATGATTAATATCAAAATTCGGTCGGTCGGTCGGAGTTTTTTGAAATTAATTAACCGACTGACCGTCGGTTTTTAAAGGCTATTAACCGACACCGACCGACTCGGTTGAAAACCGACCGACCCAAAAATGGTCGGTTTCGGTCGGTCGGATCGGTTTTCGGATAATGTATGAACACCCTTATTATTTATTTGTTTTTTTTAGTACAAGGATTACAAATATCCAATCTAGGAATCGACCCGTAACTGTCAAATTGAAATAGAATAACACCAACCAGATAACCAATAGCCGAACCATTCAGTATCTTTTTTTAAGTACTCAAATATCCAAATTCATAAAATCTCAATATGCACCGAAAAGAGATAGTGACACAGTGGTTTCCTTGTTTAATGAACCCTAGATGTTGATGTTTAACTGGTTTACAACCAACAATATAACAAAGCAACCTTTAATTTTTTAATTACTCAAAATAATCATTCATTTAAAATTTACATCAAAATAAAGTTTTAACTTATCTACATAAAAATCACATTCAAACGAATTTCTGAGTACGAGTTTCAATTTTTAATTTCTCTCACTAACTCTTCAATATACCTAAGTTGTCACTAAACATGATAAACAAACATCCCCAAGATTTGTTAAGAAGGGCTGTGAAGCAAATATTGCTTTAATTTAGCGGAGAAAAGATGCGTTCATTGCTTCCTTCTCCAAGGTTCTCCATCTTCTTCACTAACCCACCCGCCATAGCCATTTTCTCCATTTCCCCCATTTCATCTTCTTCAACCTCAACCCTTCCGTTTCTCTCACTTTCAGCCAAACCCCACAAAATCCCCCCATCCGCCATGGCCAAATCCTTCTCCTCCACTCCCAAAACCCCAATCGACCAACACGATCAAAACCTCTCGCAAGTTCTAAAATACCACAGCCAAACCAAGCACGCCTTCGCAAACTACGCCAGAGGCCCCCATGGACTCGACTGGGCCAATCAGCCCAACCCATTTCGCCGCTACGTCTCTGCTCCCGTTATCCCCCTTTCCCATTTTCCCATTGTCAACAAATCTGATGAATCCGATGATCAAGCTCCTCTCTATGATTCTCTGTTCCTGTCGCTTCCTTCGCCCAAACCCGTCTCTAAAGGTACCGTTGAGATCAGTCCAAGGGGCAACACCCCCGAAACCTAGACGAAATAGGATTTGATCCACATTTTGTAACTTATCTACTTTTCGAGTGGATGTAGCTAACACATTGACATTAGTGAACCGAGTAATTTAGTTATTGATTGTTGATTACTGTTTTCATAACAGGTACTATTTCTCAGATGTTTTACGATTCTTTGGCGCTTTCTGCTTGGAAATCAACTGGGGTTTCGAATTGGTCGCTTAGAGTTAATCCCAGTAGTGGGAATTTGCATCCGACTGAGGCGTATTTGATTGCTCCGTCTATTAATTTGTTGTCCGATTACGGGTTTGTGGCGCATTATGCTCCTAAAGAGCATTCGTTGGAGATTAGAGCGAAAATTCCATCTGGGTTTTTTGAAAATTACTTTCCTGACAACTGTTTTCTTGTTGGGTTGTCGTCGATTTTCTGGCGCGAGGCTTGGAAGTATGGCGAACGAGCGTTTCGGTATTGTAATCATGATGTGGGTCATGCCATTGCTGCGGTTTCGATGGCGGCTGCAGGATTGGGTTGGGATGTGAAGGTTCTTGATGGATTGGGATATGATGAGTTGAAGAAGCTCATGGGGCTGCACACATTCCCCGAGTTTGAGATACCGTCGCGGCCGGTGAAGGGCTCGTTTCCTGTGCTTGAATTTGAGCATCCTGATTGTGTGCTTGCTGTTTTCCCTAATGGTACTGCTGATTTTTCCATGGATTATGAGGAGTTGAGCTCTTCGATACTGGAATTTTCCGAGTTAGACTGGAAAGGAGAGTCAAATTTGCTCAGCAAACAGCACATATGTTGGGATGTGATTTATAGAACAGCCATGGCTGTAGAGAAGCCATTAACAAGTGAAAGTAGATCTTTAGTTGATCCATTTCAGAGCAGTGGGGTTATTGGTGAACGTCCATACAAGGATTTTACGGCGAGGGAAGTTGTGAGGAAGCGCAGGAGTGCGGTCGACATGGATGGCATTACAACAATGGAGAGAGACACATTTTTTCAGATTCTCTTACATTGTGTGCCTTCGGGTTCTCGAGGAGGTGAGAAGCAAAGGAGAGGATTGGCATTGCCGTTTCGTGCTCTGCCATGGGAAGCTGAGGTTCATGCTGCTCTGTTTGTTCACAGGGTGGTGGGATTGCCACAGGGTCTTTATTTTTTGGTGAGAAATGAAGATCATTTTGATGAGTTGAAGAGAGTTACCAATCCAGATTTTAAGTGGGTGAAACCTGATGGTTGTCCCAGTGATCTCCCTCTCTATGAACTCCATAGAGGCGATTATCAGGCACTTTCCAAGCGATTGTCATGCCATCAGGTTGGTTTAACTGCATTTCCATCTGTCGATTTGGTGTTTTTTATTGGTAGCTTCATCGAGAAGTGCTATGCATTTTGAACACCTAAACTAAACCACCGTAAAGCTTATAAAGATTGTCTAGCCATATCGAAAGAGCTTCGATGGCTCCCTAAAAAGCTCAACTTAACAAGGGAATGGGCACGGATTTAAAGCTATACATAGCATAAATAAAGAGTAAAATTCACACCAGATGATTCTCATGTTGGATCAATAGCTAGATTTGCTAGAACATATCTGGATAAGCCGCTAATCAATCAAAAATTTCTCTACTAAACACTCAAAGGCAACAATATCTAGGTGATGGGATATTGATGTTATACCCATTTGATCATAAAATTATACTTGTGAGTCGAAACCAAGACTCGAAAGCCTAAAGGAAATACAACGCGCACATCACCAACTAACCGATGTTCTATTTTGTCGCATTTGATTACGAAGTTCAAAAAACTCATTTATAGTATGGAATATTGCAATTGCAAATGGCATCAGTTATGGTTATCGGTGCCGCATCAGAAACCTGATATTTTATATTTTCATCTCAACAATGCAACTAAATTGTTGTGATTCTACTTGTGGCTTGTTTTAGTGTCACGTTTTTAAGCAGATAATCTTCAAGAGATCGTTTGTCTTGGAAAATTTTATGATACCATGTAAACAATAGTGGAGAAGAATGAAAACCTTATTTTATTTAATGAGATAAATACATATATATATATATATATATATATAGACTTGAAGGAAACCTAAACCCTAACTAAGAACGTGAAATTACGATAAAGGGCAAACTAGAAAACCCATAAACTCTAACAGGCCTGGTATAACATTGTCACGGACTCACGACAGGCTAGTAGGTTGTGTAGATAAATGGACAATTGCCAACTATAGCCAATTTTGCAGTTTTGAAATAAGGAAAATTTCATGTTTGTCTTTATAGTTGAGCTATAATTATTTCTTTTCCATACAGGATATTGCCAGTGATGGTTGTTTCAGCCTGGGAATGATTGCTCATTATGAGCCGACATTGCGGGAAAAAGGCGTTTATATGTATCCTCGACTCTTTTGGGAGACTGGAGTTCTTGGGCAGGTGTTGTACCTTGAATCTCATGCTGTTGATATATCTGCAACTGGAATTGGTTGCTTCTTTGATGATCCTGGTAAGATCTAAATGTTGTACATTCTTAAATTGTGAAACAAATCTGTACTGTAACAAATAGTTGAAGGAATCTATTCGTGGGGGGATAAAAACAAATAAAAAGGGAAAATAACGGAATCTGAGGAAGAATAATAACAGACTGGAGGTAAAATGAAAACTCAAAACATGTTCCTTTCCTTATCTAATCTCTCAAGATGCCATATCCCATAGAATAGACCTAAACTTGTGGTGGCCAAGAAATCTTCAATTGAGACGAATAAAATACATGGTTGATTGTAGGTATTCAATTTTTCTAGGAATAATATTCCAAAAGGCAAAACATTTTGTCTTCAAGTCAAGGGGTGGCGCAGTGGTTGACGGTTTGCGCTTTGAAGGTATGCTCTCCTCAAGGTCCCAGGTTCAAGACTTAATAATTTGTAGACACCTCCCGTGTCTAATCATATACTATGCTATGAAGTCAAAGGCTGGAATTGAGATTGTAGGTGGCAAGCGTGAACCGACATTAGGAAAAACACACAACATAGAATTTCAAATCCAAAGCTAAAATGACGACTTTCATGTTAGTTTCATCCAAAAAATTTGGGTAGTGCGTTGGTTCTAAGACTTTCAGTTAACAACTAGACCGTGAGAAATTTACTACATTTATAGATTAACTTTCATGATCTTCAGTCATTGCCTTCGGATCTAAGAGATTATGCATTCAACCCCCATCTTGGCCACCTAGTTAGAAATTAATTTACCACGGGTTTTTTTGACATCCAAATAATTTATGGCAGACAGTTCGTTTGTCCCATGAGAATAATGTGTATAACCTGATAAGAAAGCCATTCAAACACATAAATACATATGTATTGTGATGAATACCCTTGAAAATTGATAAGTATCTGTCATTTCTCAATCCTTCCCCCATTTGTTTTTGTTTTGCAGTGCACGAAACACTTGGGTTGAGAGGATCAAACTTCCAGAGCCTATATCATTTCACTGTGGGAGGACCTGTCCTGGACACGAGAATTATGAGCCTTCCAGCATATCCGGGGCCGACCGATGATGCGTAACTGCAAGGTTATTTTCTATCATTGTATAATATTTCACAGCCTTAAAAGAACGCGAGACTCCGTACTCACAAGTCATAAGCAGAGTCATTGCATAAAAGGGAAAGCAAATTGCTTGATTAGATAGTAAAAGCAAACTGATTCTGCAGATCCTAGCTTAGGATGAGTATATATTATGATGCAATAACATAAATAGTATTCAATGTTGGCAATCACTTGGTCAGGTATTTTAGGTTGATGAAGCTGCTTTGTTTTACTGTAGATTCTTGTCTTCCACCAACATGAGTGAGTACCATTCTTTCTCTCCTTTCGATGCACACCTGACTATTTTTATTAGACATACCATCTGACCCTACAACATTTGAATGTCGTAGAAAATTATTTCCCAGACTCTTTTTTACGACTAGGTCAATCCATGATGGTTAAGTATCATTCTTTCTAACGTACAAACTTATTACACACATCCTTCTCCTTAGAAGTCGTAACATATTTACTCGACTTTCCCTTGTATGTATTACATGTAATTGTTTGATTTTTTGTAAAGATCTTTCTTAATTAATACATTTCTGAAACATTGTGGACCTTCACATTATTACGCATTGGCTTGTATTCTACTGCAAGTTCTAATTTTCCATCCACCCCAACAAAAGTCCATTACAAGTCTCTGTAGTGGACGGCTTCTTCCATCATTTCAGCAATTTCTCAATCCCAGCAAAATTCAGTTAGGATTGATGAACAATTTTTTTTTTTTAACCATTATGAAATAGATACAAAAAGAAAATTTATATATACTTTACCTAATAAAGTCCAACCATTAAGGTTGATATCTGTAAGTGTCTAGGTTAATTTAAGCGTATTACAACTATTCTTAAATTTACTCTACTACATATAGTTGTCAAAAAAATTTGTAGTAATTTACTCCACATGTAGGTGGGTATTATGAATAGAATTCATAACTTTTTAAGGTACGTTTGAGACCGCCTTCTATAAACGATCTTTTAAATCAACCTTAGTTCTAAGAGATCGTCTTTTACCATTAGTCCAACTCATGATGGTATAACAAAAAAAAAAAATGATAAACAACGTTTTGAAATGAGCAAATTGGGGCGTGGCGGTCGATTCTTTCCTTGAGGGAACGCTAGCAAGGCTTCGATTCTTCTTCGTGGCCCTAAAACAAAACCAATATTGATTCTTTCTTAATCCATTGGAACACCCAAATCCTATCTCTTTCACTTTTTTTTTTAAAAAAGTTTTTTTTTTATAGTATAAATTGGGGAGGGGGATTACAATACCGACTCTTGAACTCGTGACGTTGGTGTTAAACTTGTTTACAACCAAACAATGAAACCATTGTGTCATTGATCCTGTCTTTTAAGGCTTTTTTAAGGCTTTTAAATTAGGTTATCGGCTCCTTATTTCCACTATTGAGATTAATAAATTACATTCAAAATTGAATAATATTGGGGAATATTTGAATCTACCTAAATATACATGATGTTGTTGAAGTTATGCTTTTCTTCGTTTACACAATTTAAAAAAAATATAAAAAAAACTTTAAAAAATGTATGAATTATATAGTTCATCAATAATATAACATTTAGATGTCAATAAAATTCAATGAGTGTTCGTAAACTCATAAGAAATCTACAACATTTAAATGTTAATAAAAGTCATGGAAAATTTATGTATATGTAGGTAATAATTACTTTAGATTAAATTTATTACTTATTAATTTTTTAATATTTTAATAATTACTAAATCACTCTATAATAGTTTAGTGACATCTTCACCTGGTAATGAATAAACTTAACAAAAGAAAAATAGTATGAATTTATATTTTTCTAAAAGAAAAATATAAAAATTAAGAGTTGTAGCTAAAAACACGTTTGAATGTAGTTTTTGTGGGAGGGGTTAGAGTCAAAACCTTATTTGAATGTAGATTAAAAATGAATAGTTGTTTTAAAGAAAAAAAACAATGATTAAAAATGAGTTATTTTGATTGATTTGAAATGAATAATTAAAAATGAGTGGCTATAAATGATTAAGTAGTTATAAATAAATTATTAAAAATGAAATTTTACTCTTTAAAGTAAAATTAATAATAAAGTTAGTTAAGACTTATTTGAATATAACTTTTGAGGAGAAATTAGTAAATCTTCCATTTAAATCCTCTCTAAATAGACAAGTAAACACCCTTATAATAATATTTGAATTTAGAATACATATTTATCTTAATTGAGTTATTGCCCTTAGTACATGTATAAAGAATTGAATTTTAATGGGTGCAGAACAAAAATAACAATTTGACTATAATTTAATTGTTAAAGCTATTATTATTTTTGTCTAAATTTGTAGCTTTGAATTTCGCACTTTGTTTCAAAAAGAAAAAAGAAACACCTTATTTCTTATGGTTGAAAGGTTACAACTTGTTCCTTGTAATTTAAAGTTTTAATTTGATTATTGAGTTTTTGATCGATATTTAAGATCTCATTTGATAACTATTTAGTTTTTTTATTTTTATTTTTTGAAATTTAAATCTATTTTCACTCAAATTTCCTACCATGTGTTTCATTCTACCTACAATATATTCATTTTTCCTTAAAAAATATGAGAACACTAACGAGTTTTTGAAAACAAAAAAAAGTAATTTTCAAAAATTTATTTCTATTTTTAAATATTGGTTAGTATGAATTTAAGTAAAAATAGATTTAAATTTTAAAACTAAAAAACAAAAATTAAATAATTATTGAACGGGACTTAAACAATTAAATAATAAAACTCTGATACAATTATAATTAATATATATTATTGATTAAATTTACCGACAAAAAACATAATTGACTTCAAAAAGTATGAGCAGAGCGTAAAAAAAAGGCAAAAAAGTAAGAAAAGCATGTGGTAATAATTATGGATGATTTCGAGATGGTAATTGAAAGGATCAGGTTGGCAACCAAAAATTTAGCTAAGGATGAGACCAAAATAGTAATTTACAATATTTTTAAGAAAATAAAATGTTACCACAAACACAGGTTTTCCGAAATAAAATAAAAATAAAAAAAATAATCGAAGATGCATTTTACTTGTGAGTTTGCTTCATAAGGTATTATTGTTTTTCAAAAAGAAAAATATAAGGTATTATTGCAAAGGGAGAGAAACTCTAGGGACAAATAGCCAAAAAAAGAAGAAAAAAAAACTATGTAATTTTATGTACATTGCTATATCTCAATAATATTACTCTTTTGATGTCTCTCATATTTGGATTAGGGACGAGCGTGATTACTTTTGTTTTTTTTTAAAATAATATTAATGTATATTTATAAACTAAAACATTATAAATTTGATCATCTACCTCATTATGATATGTATTAAAAAAAAGACCACCTACCTCATTATTAAATTAAAAATAAATAAAATATTAGTTCAAATTCAAATCTTTAGACAAAAAAAGTTAGTAATGTAACAGTTTCATTGTTTGGTGGAAATCAAATTCAACATCATAATCACAAGTTCGATCCCTAAAACATTTGTAATCTTCATTCCCCTAATTTCTACTAAAAAAAAATTGGAGTTAAATAAAAATAAATTAGGGCAAATAAACAATTAAATTAAAATAATAATAAAAACATATTAATTCTAAAAGTACTAAAAAAAAACATATTAATTCTAAAATTTTATGACGCGTAATTTATAAAAATAAAATTATGACGCGTAATGAGTGGAAAGAGAATCTTTAGAAGCACTCGAAAAGAAGACATAGCGAAAAGACTAAACTACCCTTCATAGTTACAATTTTTCCTTCTTTACCCATTGGAAGGGCACAGAAAGGGAGACCTTTCACCGTGCGCGTGGTTCCTCGTTTCCAGTTTCTCACATTCTCGGCAACTTTCCGGCGACTTTCCGGCCACTGCAACCTCCGTAAGGCTCCGTTTCTTTACTCTCTAGATGTCGTAAAATCTCATGGTTCATCGTTGAATGGAGTTGGTTTGGTTTTCTTTGATGTGTTTGACTCGACGTGGTTTGATTCAGCTGTTTCTCGAGATTTAGGGTTTTGAAATGGTTGCGCATGTTGAATTTTGTTGTTTCTTAGGCTCTTCTGGTGTAATGAACTAGATATCATTTGGTACTCGAACGATTTTGGTGGTAATGCTAATTTTCGGTTGGTTTGTGTATGATCGATTGGGAGCTGGAAATTTTTGTTGTTTTTTTGATTTCTAGTTTTGTTTTCTTTGATGTGTTTGACTCGACGTGGTTTGATTGAGCCGTCTGTCGAGATTTAGGGTTTTGAAATGGTTGGATATGTTGAATTTTGTTGTTTTTTAGGCTCTTCTGGGCTAATGAACTAGTTAGGAATTTGGTACTCAAGAGATTTCGGTGGTAATGCTAATTTTCGGTTAATTTTTGTATGATCGATTGGGAGCTGGAAGTTTAGCTCAAAAGATGTTAGTTAGAGGCTGAAGTGTTTGATTATGGAAAATATGTGTTTGAGATTTGTTTTACCCTTGGGAGATATTGTACCTCATAGAGATCTATTCTATATACAAGATTATTGACTATGTATATGCTGTAATTACACTTATAAAAGAAGTTGTGCTCTGTAATTCTGTTGAAATGATGCAAAATGCTTTGGGAGCTGATTACGGCACCGGGATAATCCAGCAAAGGAATTTGTGTAATAGATGATCGAGCTATTATTTCAATCTGTACTAGAATTTCCTTCGATGAATTATTTAGAAGTCTAGGGGTACGTCGGTATTTTTTATGAGTTTTAAGATTGAGCATATTGGGCTTAATGTAGCAAGGAACCAACCTATCGATGTTAACATGTCTAGTTTTTTGCTAAATGATGCTTCTTGTTGGGTTTTTCTTTGTCATGAAACAAAATAGCTGTGGGTTTCTTTTCCCTATTGTTTATTTCCAGAGATCTTCTTTCTCATTTTAAGCAATTTCCATATGTGGAAGAC
This sequence comes from Sicyos baderoa, assembly GCA_037832685.1. NCBI lineage: Eukaryota > Viridiplantae > Streptophyta > Magnoliopsida > Cucurbitales > Cucurbitaceae > Sicyos > Sicyos baderoa. Next base: position 7,817 of record JBBMEF010023921.1, on the reverse strand, counting down.
CCCCTACCACACTCTTCGATACGCAGCCATACAAAAGAAATTAAGTGAAGATATGTTATTTAGGTAGTCCCATCCCGTAACATCTTTTCCTAATCAACATCATGAGGCCTGTGGCATGTTCTACATAACTCCTTTTCACCCCTGATCGACATGCTTACTTAGGAAATTCAGTTATGCTCTAATATACTATTTAATCTAGAAATCACCTTAAATGCATTCAAATTCCAACATATAAATGATAAATCAGATATCGATTCTGCTTCTTCCTGATAAATTGATTTCCTTGCGATTGTATGCAGGTGGAAGCTTATTGTGTTTTCCGGAGTACCTTAATGATGCCAATTCCATAGGTAGGAAGATTGTGTCATTCTTTTCTTTCCAATATTTCTGCTAGTTTCCGTATTATGTTAGAAGATTAATTATCAGGTCGAGGCGGCTGAGGGAGGTGCTTTATGATATGTGCTATTGATCTTATGATCCAAAATGAACCTGAAAATTATTTAGTGAACATTGTTAAGAAACATATGGTATAGTATTTAGGCATAAGAACTGCTTTGGAGATCGCAGGTGGATGATATTGGTGCTCTATTTGAAGGAAGTTTATTGTATTCCCATTTTCAGAAGTAGCTGATATAATTCCTCCCATTTTCAGAAGTAGCTATGCTATTGACTGGCGAAAAAGATAACCAACTCCGTGAGAGCAATACTCAGAAGGTTCACCCACAACCAATGGAAGAGGCCATGAACCAGAAACCCGAAGCCATGGATGCCCTTATAGCAAAGCTTTTTGCTAACATTTCTCTCCTTAAGACTGCTTATATCCAGCTCCAAGGTGCTCATACACCCTACGATCCTGAAAAAATTCAAGCAGCCGATAAACTTGTAATTTCTGAGCTGAAGAAGCTATCCGAGCTCAAACATTTTTACCGCGAAAACAACCCCAAACCAGTATGCGTTTCGCCACAGGACTCACGCTTAGCAGCAGAGATTCAAGAACAACAAAGTCTTCTGAAAACCTATGAGGTTATGGTCAAGAAATTTCAGTCCGAAATTCAAAACAAAGATTCTGAGATTAATCAGTTGCAGCAGCAGATTGAAGAGGCAAACCAGAAGAAGGTAAAACTGGAAAAGAACCTCAAGCTTCGAGGGCTATCGATGAAAGAATCAGAAACTTCTGCAGTTGAAAATGGAATTTCCCCTGTGGACTTGACCCCTGATCTGTTTATCTCAGCAGTGGAAAGCGCTTTTAAGGCCATTCATGATTTTTCCAAGCCATTGATTAACATGATGAAAGCAGCTGGCTGGGACCTTGATGCTGCTGCTAACTCGGTCGAATCCAACGTCGCCTACGCAAAAAGAGCTCACAAGAAATATGCATTCGAGTCACACATATGCCAGAGAATGTTCTGTGGGTTTCAGCACGAAAGTTTCTCAATCAAATCGGACGATCTCGCACCGAAAAAAGAGGATTTCTTCCGCGAATTCCTTTCGTTGAAGGACATGGATCCATTGGACATGCTAGGCCAAAATCCAGATTCCATTTTTGGTAAATTTTGCAGGAGCAAGTACCTGCTAGTTGTCCACCCAAAAATGGAGGCCTCATTCTTTGGAAATTTAGATCAAAGAAACCATGTAGCAGGGGGTGGACATCCAAGAACCCCTTTCTACCAGGTTTTCCTTAAATTGGCAAAGGCAATATGGCTTCTACACAGGTTGGCTTATTCTTTTGATCCCAATGTAAAGGTATTCCAGGTCAAAAGAGGGAATGAATTCTCAGAGGTATATATGGATAGTGTGGTCAAGAATTTGATCATAGATGAAAACGACCCGAAACCGAAAGTTGGGTTGATGGTCATGCCGGGGTTCCTAATCGGAGGAACGATAATTCAGAGTAGAGTTTATCTCTCGGGCGTCAAGGTTGCCGAATAAGCCAACCTGTTGAGCAGGTTGCGAATCGATCCGAAAAGAATGTAGGTGTTTTATTTATGTATTTGTTTAATATAGGTGTTTTCTCTGTTTGTTGTAATATATAGAGCTGCTGCTATGTATGTTTGTTGGTTTTGTGTTGAAAGAACTTTTAGTGCTCTCCTTCTCCATCATCAAGGTTCTTGCTTGCATTATGTATTGTATTCATGTTTCAAAGGGCAGAGAAAAAAATTAAATTTAGTAGGTCAAGAATTTCATCAAGCTGTCATGTACTTTGGAACTCTCTTTTTTTTTTTTTTTTTTAATATTACAACAAGGGATAGAAGGATCCGAATCTTTGAGCTCTGGGTAGAAGATAAATGTCTAATTATGATTACGGACCAAAATTTGTTTGGACTTTTAAACATTCAAATGTAATTTCAATTTTGTTACTTTTAAATGTTGAATTTTAATTTTTAAATTTTATAAAAGTTAAAATTAAATAAAAATTAAAATTGAAAATTTATAGATAAAGATAGTTAATTTTTTAAGAAAAATTAACAGGTTTTTTGTAATAAGAACTATTATTATTATTAGTTTTATTTTTCTCTTAAAATTTAGGAATTCAATTGAATTTTTGTAAGTTCTGGGACTAAAAAGTAGAACAAAAACTAATATCAAACAAAACTGAAAGTCTATAAACTTAAATTGAACATTAAAAATTTAAGAACTAATAGAACAAAAAATGATATCGAATAAATTTGAAAGTCTATAAACTAAAATTGAACGTTAAAAGTTAAAAAAACTAAAATAAAATAAAGTTGAAAAGTGTTAGTCTATAAATTATTAGAAGGTGAAGATTCATTTTATCTTTCAACTTTGAATTGTTAAAAAGTCTTTTGGAAAGTTTATCCTTTAAAATTAAAGAAGGAAATTAAGTAAGCTATAAGATTCAAACACTATAGTATTTATACAGAGAATACCATAAGAATCTCAACATCCGTTGTAGTCTAGTTGGTTAGGATACTCGGCTCTCACCCGAGAGACCCGGGTTCAAGTCCCGGCAACGGAATTGTTTTTTTTATCTATTTTTATTTTAAGTGACGACGTCGTTTTGGACCCTTAAATACTGTGCCAGCCTGACTGCAATGAAAACTCACTATCTAGTTTTGTTTTTCTTCCAATTACCATTTTAAAATTAAAAAATATATATTTTTAGTGGTTGGGATCTTAGTTTCAATTTTGTAATTTTTAGAATTAAATATCAAAAAACAAGGATGACCGTTGAATTAAATATAAATGAAAACTCACCATTTTAAAATTAAAAAATATATATCTTTAGTTCTATTTCTAAAGAAAGAAAATAGAACTTAGAATTAAATATCAAAAAACAAGTTGTACTTTGAAGTTATTGGAAATGTGTTTCAAATATTCATTTATAAAAATGACCTTTTTTTTTTTTCAAATGCGATTTTTTACTGAAAATTTACAGATAAAACATTTGAATGAATAAATAGACCATTGTCAAAATATTGGATTTAGGATTTAGGGTGTTTATTTGGTATATACAAGGATGACCATTTAAAATTAACCAATATTAAAATTTCACAACTTTAACATCTTGCATGAAAACAAAGCTTCGACAAACAAGCTTTAAAGAAATGTTGATATGTAGTATTAAATAAAGAGAAACTATCATGGACTGCCTCAATTGGTCAAAGAGGGCCTTAAGATGCATAAGGTGATGAGTTAGGCGGTATATGTTCCATGACATTAGTCGAGGTGCGCGAAAGCTGGTCCGAACAGTCACGGATATAAAAAAAAAAGTATTTAATAAAGAAACCATATATTATAGGCCCTTTATGTTGCACAAAGATCAAAAGCTTTGAAGACAGCTGAGAAAGCCAATCCATAACATGGGTCTCATCTAAGCTTCCAAAATATATGGGGCTACAATTAGCAAACCTAACCTCATGCTTTTGTTCTCCCAAGAGAATTAGTAGTTCATTTTAAAGTAGCCATTTTAGGCTTCTCCCCATGTACAAGTATGACATGCTTGGGACTAAGGAACTTCACAAGATCCATAATCCCTTTGGCATCAGTATGTGGGCTGAATGACAGTTGATGAATCTGGCATTGCACATCAATTTGAGTGTCCTTGTCCAGTAGTTGTGTCGAATAGTTCCCGCCACACGATACCCGGGTAATGTGATGAGATTCAATTTAGAAGGCCCGGGAGCATCAATCGTAGAACGGTCAAAGTTTTGAACATTCTTAAAGTCAAATGCATTCCTTGTAGAGTATGTGTCTTTAACCTTCTGGCTGGTCCAACTAATGAGCATTTTATAGTACATATTGGCTTGAACTGTCAAACCTGCTGAAAAGTATATTGGAACCTTTAAATTCATGCGCTCCCAATAATCATCCAACAAGATGCAGAGTTCCTGAGCTCGTCCTAGTGCAAAAGTAGGAATAAGGACCTTCCCTCCACTAGCCACACAATTATGAACAGCTTTAAGAAATTCTCTCTCGCGGCCGTATTTAGAATCACGGATGGTTGTTGCATACGTAGACTCGGGTATAAGAAGGTCTAATTGCATTCGATCGATTTGAGCTGCGCCAAGATGCCTACAGGTGTCATATTATAGTCTCCTGTGTATACCATAGCAGCATCTCCAACTTTAGCATAAAACATGGCTGCTCCTATAACATGTCCAGCATAGTAAGCACGAATTTGAAAATCTCCATCGACCTGTATGGTCTGCTTCAAATCCACAGGTAAGACTTTTTTCATGCATTCCATAATATGATCATTGGTAAATTGCTCTGCTTCACCCCTTCGATCGACCATCACTTTTCGGTAGTCTTCCAAGTTCCAACATTAAAGGAGGCAATGCCATTGTTGGATATGTCATGTAAATGGGTCCATCATAGCCGCAAACTTCAGTGAAGTATGGAAGAGCGCCAATGTGATCCAAGTGAAAGTGTGTGATGATAACACAAGAGAGAGCACTATTGTAATCACGAGAAGCTGAGATGCGAGAGAAATCCGGATATCGACGATGGTCGAGATAGCCCATGTGCATTCCACAATCAAACATAATTCGCTTTCCATTGATTGTGACGACCACACAACTCTTCCCAACTTCTTGCCCAGCGCCAAGAATGAGGCAGTCGATGGCCATTGCATTGCAGTAGTCCTTCAACACAATGCAGGAGGGCCAGAGCGGAAAGAGACAATTGTGGTACGCGTCGAGAGAAACGCTTTGAGTTCGAGGCTACTCGGTTAATGCTTTGAGTTCGAACCTCAAACTCCAATCAAGCTGAACTTTCTTCAACTGCAGAAGCCAATCCTAATCACGATGAAGTTCATAATCATTTTTTTAATAATAATCATGTTCTGCATACTTAGATTTCCATTTTTATGAAACTTCTTCTAATTTAAACCCTACTTCTTCAACACAATAATCCACAACACATTGGAAAGAGTATTGTTACAGAAACACTGTCAAAATCACCATTTCCCATAGATTATCAAAATCCAACCAAACTTCTCAATGTAGGGCTTTAAAGACATTGCACATTTGTTTAAAACTTTTAACTAATGAAAAATTACACCCCAAGAAGAAGAAAAACTTGCAGAAAGTACTAACATAGAAGAGCTCAAACTATCCATTGGTTTTAAACTTCCCATATGGGTTACTCCCCTCAATCCTCATAGCCAATTAATTTTGAGGTGAAACTTCATATTCTCTAATATGGTATCAGAGCCCATAAAACTCAAACGGGTATCAATCCAGTAAAAATGAAATTGAGATCCGATTCAAGATTAGTGAGTCCAAAAGAGGCACCATCTTGAGAGAACATGTTAGGATTTGTTAGGAATAAATATCATTAGGATATTCTCTACGATAGGTTAAGTTTAGTATTTGAATATTATTATATATTCTATAGAGTGTTAGGAATAAATATCATTAGGATATTCTCTATGATAGGTTAAGTTTAGTATTTGAATATTATTATATATTCTATATGATTTGATAGAATATTTATTAGATTATTTAGTATTTGTTAGAAGATCTTTTAGATTTGATATTTGATCTATTATAAATATGTGTGGAAAGTTAATGGAAGATGAGAAGGTTTTATGCCTTTCTCACAATTTATCAGGATCTCACAATTATCCCACATTCAGAAAGTGGGGAGTCCTACAACCAGATATGAGTTATTCCCTCATAGTCAATTGGTTTTGAGGTGAAACCAACTAGAACTAATTTTACAAAAACAAAATCAACTTCGAAATATTATGTGGTGGCAACTATGAAATAGAGCTCTTATAATGGAATGGCAAAAATCCCTACCGGATCAACATATAGGCAATGCAACCAAAATCACAACTCAAAGACCACTAAACCATTCTTTTTCTTTTTCTTTTGATTCTGTGACTGTCCGAGCCAGTTTTGCACATCTCGACTAATGTCACGGTAGATACAGTTTGACCTTACAACATTTGGATATCAAGAAAACCAAAAGAAATTAATTCCTAGGTAGGTGGCCACACAATGGAATAAACTATTCTATTACTTTCCGCTTTCTCCATATCATTCTCTGATTCAGATTTCGCCCAAGAACAACAACAATAACCTAACAACGGCAGTAACTATCTTCCAAATTTCATAGACTCGATTCTCAATTCACGAGCTAAGCAACTAAAAATCAATCAAATTCCATCGACATTCAAGAACAAAAACAACTACCGAAAAACTTGAAACGAAAGATTAAAATAAACACATACCAGAGATTAGAAGGCTTGCGGCATCGGCCGCAAGTTAAGGTGACAGTTTCCGCCGCCTCCGAAACGCCGGCCATCGAACTAGAAACCAAAACGCCGCCCCTCTGCCCTCTTCTTCCGCAGCCGCCGGCGAAAATATCAATTGCGATGCTCAGCGATTGAAAATTGAAATATACGAAGGTTTTGAAAATGTGAATATAGATACAATTTTTACAATAAATAAAATAAATCATGTAATATTTTTAAGCAGGAAATTGTAGATTGGCGCGTATTTCATCTTCATTCAAAAAATTAATTACAATGTTAATCTATATTTATTATTTTTTTATTTAAAAAAATATTATATTTATAATTATTTTCTATATTTTTGTTTGAGTACATATGAGGGAGAAAATTATCGATTCTCAAGATCGAACATTGGTTCAACTCATTTACAACCAAACAATAAAATTATTGCATTACTTACTTACCCTTCGGTAAATATTTTCTATATTTAACTAATCTTCAAAACTTTCCAAACATTAATTATTATAAAATAAGATATGTAAGTCAATTTCATACCTGCAAATTTTCAAAATTGTTTTACATCTTTGTTTATTTATTTTTTTACTTTTTTTTTAATATTTGTTCTATTTTTTTGAGATTTTGGTGTATTCTATATTATTTGTAATATCATATGTAAAAATATTTTAGTTTTTATTTTGGTTTATAATTGTTAATCTTAATCTTATTTTAATCTACTATTAATACGATATTTAAAATATTTTCAAGCCACTTGAAAATTTGAAAATATGTTAGAGAATTGAGCCATTTTGAAGGCTTTGTAGAGTAGAGATCTTATAATCCATGTTTTAATAAAATCAAAGGCATTGAACTCAATCTACAATCATAAAATTTGAGAGAAATATGCCTAAAAAGTAAGTAGACCAAAAAAAAAAATTATGCATAAGATTTTTTTATTTATTTTTAATGTATAATTAATCTGTTCTAATTAGTTCAAAACATCTTTAAGATTTTCCTTTTAAATTAAATTGTGTTTCATGTTTTAAAATAATAATAATAATAATAATAATAATAATAATAATAATAATAATAATAATAATAATAATAATAATAATAA
>JBBMEF010023832.1:0-17550 GCA_037832685.1 Sicyos baderoa | reverse complement strand
ATATAGGGGTTTTTGGAGGAATATGCTAAATTGATAAAATATTTATAATATTAAGTAAATTTAAAAAAATTTAGCAACTATAATTAAATATATGGTATAAAACAATACTTGTTATACCGAATAACTAATACATAATACAGTATGATGAGTATTATTTATAGGGTATATTTGACTATGGATGTTAAATATTTTCAAATTTGCCTAGATCTGTAATTATGTTGTAAAATTGGACTATCCAGTACAGTATTCCTAAAAAAATTGATAGGTGATATATTATATATATATATATTTTTTTTTTTTAGAATTATATTTTATTTTACAATATATGTCAAACTGTAACCCTCTGTTATAATATGATTTAAAAAAAAATTAAAAAAACCCCTGTTATAATATTTATTAACAACCCATATTCCCATTATTATAATAACCTAATAGAAATTATTATAACTCCAGTTATAATAGTTTTTTTTTTTTAAAACTCCAGTTATATAGTTTGATTGCAAATAAATTATAGAGGGGTAAAAATGGAATTAACTTAAAAACTGAGTGGGGTTTTGTCGTGTAGCGACGGATTAAATCTCTTTTAATTTATTTCAGCGAAGGAAGTGACTAAAAAACCGACATTTTGGGGGAGCCGTCACTCTTCTATCTTTATTATTTATTGATAAAAAAAACCCCTTTTTTAAATAAACAAATATATTATTATTAATTGAATTGTTTTTATTTTACTAATTGGGTATGTGCGTAAATTAGGTAAAACCTGGAGTAATTTTGTGTTTGAATTTAACATCTACCATTATGATATTACATAACAAAATAGTTACTCAATTGTTAAATTTATGTTCAACAGATAATGATATTGTACTATTCTAATATCCTTATGTTTAAATGTTGTTTAATTCATTTTCTTACCAACACTAAAAAAATAATATTAAAATTATCTTATTGCAATTGAAAATTTAATGGTAGATAGAACTTTAATATTTTACATACTTAACATTTCAGACTAGTTGTAAAACCATGTACAAAAATTCAAAAGGAAAATCAAACTAGGTTAAGTTTAATCGATAAAAATAATAATTTGATATAAAAATGTGGGATCATGAATTTAAATCTTTATCCCACAATTATTATTGAACTAACACAAATATACACTAAGTATCCCTATCGAATTTCAAAATAATTAAATTTTGAAGACTTTACTTTATCAATTATTCTAAATTCTCCTTTAAATCCCTAAGAAAAATCATCAAATACCATTAACCATATACATATACTAACCAAAAATAGTATGATTGATTTTTTTTTTAAGACTAGTAGAATTAAGTCGAATATTTTATGTACAATACAGACTAATGGGAATAAACAACGAGAATATTATTTATTATTTCTTTTGGGTATTAGAGTGACAATAAGTAACCAACTTTTTTCTTCTAATTTTTATTTTTAGTTACAAAGTCACCGACCACAAATTTTATGTAAAGAATTTTACTTTAAATAGATGGAAATTAAATATCAATTTACAAGATTTTGTGGTGTTGAATTAAACTACAAACAAATAATAAAATCAATATAGCCCAGTTTCATAATTATTTGGTTTTTTGTTTTTGGTTTTTCAAATTTAAGCCTATTGTCTTTCAAATTTTCTACAATGTCTTCCATCCTTCTTACCATTTATTCATTTTTTTTAAGAAAGTATGAGAATACTAACCAACTTTCAAAAACAAAAATAAACTTTAGAAAGCTATTTTTTTTTTTTTTTTTTTTTTTTTAAAGTTGATTGGTATTCCTCTACTTTCTTTAAGGAAAGATGTATACATGATAAAAATAATGAAATAAATTGTAGAAATTTTGGAAGAAAATAGGCTTAAATTTGAAAAATAAAAAACAAGAAACCAAATGATTATCAAACGGGACCTATATTACCAACCTTTTCGATTCAAATAGTTATTATGTTATTCCATCTTTCTTAAAAAAATCTTCAGCTAAATGGAAGTTTCCCTTAGCTAAAGTGTAATCATCCAAATCAATTTTTGCTTGTTCTTCTTCATTTTATTTTATTATTTTTCTTACTCGTCCAACAAAGTAAAAGTGACCAATCAAAAGTTACAACCATTCAAATGTCTTATTTTGATCAATAAATTTTGAAGTGGATTATATTTTAGTTTATAAACTTTTAAACTATTATTTAATTCATAAAAAGTTAAAATTTATGTTATGGAACAAATTTTAAATTATTTTAGAAAATACACCATCAATTAAATGGAATAAAATTTATAAATTTAAAACTAAAATCAAATATTTAAGAGCATTTGATTTTTTATTTTGGAGAGGAATAAGAAAATAAATATTTATAACTATTTTAAAATTTTGCATTTAAACAAACCATTACAACATTCAAAATAAATATTTACTATTAATCATTTAAAATTATCTTCATTTCATAATCAATAATTTGTAAGTATTCTTTTGTATCTGTATATAAATTTTACATCCCACGAGTTAGTACAATTCATATATAAAAATTCATATCATCACTATTTCATGTAGGAACTTAATTAATCATGTTGGCACATCATTTAACTCCAAACAAGCTATTACCTACAATTCTTTCCTAATAATCTTAATCCAAATGAGTTATTTATACGAACTCAAAACAACTCAATTAAAATAATTCCTCAAGATCTAAACAAGTCCTAAAAGTTGATGTTAAAAATAAAACAAAATCAAACTAAAATAAGATCTAAACAAGTCCTAAAAGTTTATGTTAAAAATAAAACAAAATCAAACTAAAATAATATTTAAACATTTATCTTTAGAAAAGGGAGAGAGTGGCAGTGCAGGTAGATACAGTGTTTAGACAGCTTTCTCTGTATTTTTGTGTATCCAAATTCTACACTGAGAAAAAAAAAAAAACAAACACAAAATGAAAAAGAAAAAAAAAACACTTTTTTCTTCTACCATTTCTCTCTCTTCATTATTGTTTTTTTTTTTTATTGGTGATTAAATTTCTCTGTCCTCCACAAAGTCGGTCTCTTTGACGCATATTCACAGATTGGGGTGTTGAATCGTGGTGTGTTTAGTGCTACAAAGCCTAAAGTTCTCTTTTTTTTTTTTTCTTTTTTTTTTTCATTGATAGGAAAAAAAAAATAATAAAAAAATAGAAAAGAAAACAAAGAACCTGATGCCCCCTTTGATGTGTGAGTGGGTGGTGCTGTTTTTCTCTCTTTTTTCTTCTCTCTTTGTCTATTTCTTCACCCTTTCAAAAACTCCCCATTTCCCCCATTTCCCCCATTTCTCTCTTCATATCAACTTCCTCAGATTTGCATAGGTTTGTGTTTTTTCTTCTCTCTTTCCATGGATCTTCTTCTGGGTGTTCTGTTTTTCCCTTAAATTTCCTTCCTTTGTTTCTTGTTTTTGGTTTACTCCCTTGTTTTGGGTTATTTCATGATCTATTTCTCTGAATTTTTCTCTTGCTTTTGTGGGTTCTGTTTTTTTGGAGTTGGGTTTCTTTTGTTGAGCTCCACTCTCACTTTATCTATATTTGTTGGTTTTTTTTGAACAAAAGTTGATTTCTTTCACTATGGTTGTTTTTGGGGGGTTTTTGGACTGGTTGATTTCTTCAATCTGTTGTTCATTCATGGATTTGTCTTTTGATTTTGAAGTCTCCTTCTAATTTCATGTATTTTTGTTTGCCCATCTGACCCTTTAGATTACTTCTCTTCCTTAACTTTTATCTTGCTTTTCTATGTATATAATCTGCTTCTGCTGAAGATGGTTTCTATTTTGGGGACTTTTGTGTGTTGATTTTGATTTTGAGTCTTACTTTTAATTTCTGGGGTTTAATCCTCATGAAATGATCTTCATAACTCAGTTAATTTTGTTCTTGTTTCTTCTTGTGGGACTATTCTTTGCTTGTCTTTTTGGTTCTTTTGTTTGACTATTCATTTCAGAGGCTTTGTATATCTTCATCTCCATCACATAAAATAACGCTCTACCTGGTTCTAGACTCTTCTATTCTGCCTTTACTAGCTTGGATCTAACTTTCAATTTATGATTTCATGTCAATTTCTTCACTTTTTTTTTTGCAGGTTAATGGATTAAGAATCTGGTGGGGTTTCTTGATCTTTGTTCTTCTGGGTTTGTTTGTGGTAACTGGTGAAGATTTTGAGTGAAAGAAGGCAAAGAGGGACAGAGAGAGAGGTTTTGTGTGTGTGTGTGAAAGGAAAAAGACTGTACTTTTGTTTTTTTTTTGTTTTTTTTTTAAAATATATGCTGAAGTCTAAGTTAAAGATAAGGCCTAGTAGTGGAGATTGTAGTAGTAGAGCTTGTGACTGTTTGGAGAACAGCACAAGATCATTAGAGAAGCTTTTCATCAGATGTTATCCATTGAAAACCCTCCACCAGATCCTCCATATCAGCAACTGAAAATCACCATTGAAGATGATGATCAGAGCCCTTCTCAAAAAAATCTTCCTTTGCCAGAGGAGAATGATCTATCAAACGACACCGTTCTTGATCACTCTACATTCCCAAACTTCTCCTTGAGGTAATGGTTTTTTTTTATCTTGCTTGATGATGAATAGTGATGTTCTTTCAAGATTTTATCTTTGTTTAACAACCTTCTTCTGTGTGTGTCTGTGTGTGAGATTGTTTTTAGCTTCAAAGCTGTTAATTTCTGTTTGATGATCTCAAAATCATGAGCCCCATCTTTGGGAAAATCTCTGTTGGGGTAGATCTACATGGTAAATTGTTTACTTGCTTTGTAGTTTTGCCCCACTGTGGGGCCTAACTCAGATACCCATCTTGTCCATACTTTCATACCTCTTAGCTTGTTCATACTAAAACACCTTTGTTTCTCAATAGGTTCATTTTACCTTGTTTCATTCTTCAGTATTCTCCTTTGATATTTTATATTTCTTTTTTACTATCTATCTTTGCCCATCTTGATGCTATTTTCTGGATGTGGATTTCACAGTCAGTCATTGTCTTTTGAGCTTGCCTTCTTTGGGAAAATTTATATTTTTTCCTTCTTTTTTCTCATCATATCATGTATTTTACAATCTTGATAATGTTCTTTTCACCTTTGGTTCTCTTGACTCACTTTTGTCCTCTTGTTTGGAACCATTCATATGCTCCACATCCAAGTTTGCAAGATTTTGATTTTATTAACTTTCTGGTGTCTCTATATTGCTGAACTGAAGAGTTATAGTCTTATGAGTTTTTGAGGTTATGAACAGTCTGAATATTTCAATTGTTTTTAGTGTTAATGAAAAGAATTGGTTTTTATGCAGAGATTATGTCTTTAGTGCTCGGAGCAAGGATATTCGAAACAACTGGCCATTTTCCCTTAAGAATTTGCAGTTTTGCTTGAAACATGGTGTGAAGGATTTGTTACCACCTTTTCAGTCTCCGGATTGTGTGAGGAATCAGCGGCCTGCGGAGTGTGGAGGTGGAAGTTCTACCTCGGAGTTCCAAAATACGAGTGTTTTTTATGGGAAGGTTTCTGAGCCTAAAGAACATGTAGAACAAGACACATCAGATGCAAAGTTGGATAAAAAGCAAGTAAACATTTGCATGGAATCAAGTTCATGCAGATGTGAAGGAGAAAATGGTTTATCTTCCACCATGACAAGCATCTCACAACCCCAAAAAGAATTGGTTTCTACAAGTGGACCATCTAGTTCATCTTTAAAAACCGACAATTTATTGGATACCCCGGCCGAAGAGGATACTACTGGTTTTCCAGCTTCTGAAAAGGACGAAATTAAAATCAATACCTCGGGTAAAAGGTGCAAGATAATTAGAAAATCTACTAATCATGTTGACCAAACACCAGCTGCAGATATTGCTATGAGTTTTAATGCTGTATCGGAATCAATGGCTTCAAAAGTATGCCCTGTCTGCAAGACGTTCTCCTCTTCATCAAACACCACTTTAAATGCTCATATTGATCAGTGCCTTTCTATAGCATCGACTCCTAAGTGTACATCAGACTCGAAGCTCACAAGGTATAGGATCAAGCCGAGGAAGACGAAGTTGATGGTTGATATCTATGCAACAGCTCGTACATGCACGTTGGAAGAGCTTGACAGAAGAAATGGTACATCTTGGGCTACTTTGTCATGCTTACCTGCTCAGGATGTTGAAAATATTCAGGCTAATATCAATGGAGGGAAAAAGCAGAAAGTGGTGCCAGTTCATCCCGAGGACATTGATAATAGTGTAGGTGCAGTTTACATTGATGCCAATGGCACTAAACTTCGAATTTTGTCCAAATTTAGTTCTCCGTCGCCATTGCCAAAAGTCCTAGACGATCTTGGTTCGAGGAAACTCAGAGGAGTAAAGGAAAGGAAGCTTCATTCAGTCAAAGAGAAGAAAAGCAATTCATCTAAACATCACAAGTATTTAAAAGTAGCCTCTCAAGGCAGAAAGGTTTCAGCTCAAAAATGCATTTCTCAGGTATACCACTTAATTTAAACTATAAATTTTAACATTGGAGATTTTAAGTGGAATCTAATGGAAACGTGAATATTCATAAGAATTTATGATGAAAACTTTTTGACATGAAATTCCAAGGTCATATTCACAGTTTCTGTTCCTTTTTAAATTGGAATTTTCTATACAGTTAGGGTCTTTTCAGTGTTCATCCATTCTCTTTTTGTCGAATTTTGCTTCAGCAAATATTGAAAAAACATTTACTATTCATGCAAATGCTTAAAACTTCACATTCTAGAAGATCTTTGCAAATAATATGACATTCTCATTTAGCCTTGTATGTTGCTTAGTTTATTTATGTTTGACTGTCTAAAAAGGTTCAGGAAGGTCACGTTCAACGGAAAGGAAGTAATAGCTCAGAGGTACATAAAATAACAAGGCAAGTGAAACCCCATGATTCCGGTACTTTACGACAGTGGGCATGCTCGAAAAGAACTAGAGCCAGTAAGAGCACAAGAAAAGAAGGCTACCAACCTTCTACATTTAAATGGCACTTGTCTCGAGGCACACCGGTGGATACCGATCGCTCGGTTTTAGCTGACTCTTTTTTGGACAGAAGTCAAGTTCAGGATCAGACTAATTTTTCTGATCATTGTGTTTCATCTTCTGAAAGCAGTGAAAAATCTGATAACACGGACTACGAAGTCCACATTTCAAATAAAAGGGGGTGGTCGCCTGTGCGGAGGAGTTTGCGAAGTTCATTCTCAGGAGAAAAGGTTGATAGCGGTTCTCCAGCACAAATGAAAATGAATACCAACCATCCGAGCAAAGGTAGCGTTTCTGGTGGCAACAATGTTTTGGTAAAACCTCAAAATACTAGAGGGAAAATCATTAAAGATTATCAGCCATCTGATTTGCCTCCTGGTTCTAACAAGTTGTCAAGGAATTACCATGAAAATGCACTGAAAGCCAGAAAGTTGAATGCATCCCGAAAAAAGGAGATCCTTGTCAGCAGCCGGTCGTCTACCGGATCTAAGTCTTCTCAGTTTAATGGATTTTCTACCTACGAGAAGCCTGGAGACCATTTTGGTTCACATGTAGAAGAAGGGATGTTTTCCAGCTGGCATTCTACTTTTTATCACAGCCAGAGTTCTTCAGATGAGAGTACTGATACTGAAAGTGATCAATCTGCGAATGAAGAGGTTACTGAAGTAGTATCTCCCAGAGTAAGATGTGAACTCAAAAACAGAAGTAATAGAGAAGCAATGAGAAAAGCCATAGCTTCGAGTAGTTCAGATTCGGAACCCGAATTTGATGGACGTCATGTGGAGGAAAACATGGATTCTCATGTTAGAATGCATGCTGAGTTTCAAGAAGAAAGCAAAGGCTTTGAACTTGGTAGTAAAGAGAATTCATTTTATGAAGATGTTAGTGTGGATTCTTCTTCAAAACTAGCTCCAAAGGAGAGCTTTATGTGCTTTTGTAAATCCATGGACCCACCGTTTCTGAAGATGAACAATGACTCCAAGACCCGGTGTGACATGCTACAATCTACTCAGAATTGTCCGTGCGCCTTCTACGGATTAAGTGGAGCAAAAGGTGGTTTCAGTGAATCCAGTTTTGGTCATGGACAAGAGATGTTTTTCACAGATGAAGACTGTAGTGCCATGATTGGGCATAATGTTCAAAGAGATTTAGATTCCGAAGTCAGGCGAGGGAGTTCTTCTTTTGAGGTCGATCCAATATCTATTCCGGGACCTCCGGGATCCTTTTTGCCAAGCCCCTCCAGGGATATGAGATCTGAAGAATATCGTGGAAATTCTTCATTGAGCAATAGCTGTGTTCACTCTTGCCAAGATCAGCATGATTTGATTGATGGGGACTCATCAGGTTCACCTATTTCTGCGATATCAACCATCTCGAACTCCACAGCCTCCAGATCTTGTTTGAAGCATAACAATTCATCAGGAGTAAATTCTGATCTATTTCATGATAAATTAGGGTCGGTCTCTCAAAATGCTGGTGCATTGCCTTTTGCTGAAAATGATGTTGGCTTGCCCCATGTAGCTTGTACACGAGATGGAACGATAAATGGTGGTATGTTTAAAGTCAATAAGTTATCTGTCGAAAGGGGAACTCTCGGTGTTGTCAATGATAGCCAGCCTTGCCGTTGTCAGAGGGTCGACAGAGCTTCTCAAGGCATCAATATAAATTATCAAGAACCACAACTTACAAGGCATCAGTCATCAACTTTAGAAACCATGCCAGCTATGGACAGAAAGCAGATAACTTATAATCCGAACGTTAGGCGAAACAACTGGGATATTATGCCTGAAGAGCCTGCTTTGAGCCATTCCGAGCATGGATTGTCTGAGAACACGAGGTTCCCAGTCGATAAGTCGCCTTGCGAGTCCCATCTGGTAGATGGTTTCTCCAATCCAGAACCAAAGTTTTCAAGGAATAACTATGAGCCTGCCAGTCCAGTTACTTCTAATTCTGTACTCAGGTTAATGGGTAAAAATTTGATGGTGGTAAACAAAGAAGAGGTAGATATAGCTATGCCAGTTAAGCAGCCCCAGCCGGTTCCACAACTTAACCATGTTTCTACTCAGGCTCCAAGTTTTGCTGGCGATTGCTCGGAACATGTTCAAAATCAAGCCTCTTGTTCCTTTCCTCCTTGGTCGAATCAAGATTCTTCGAAAGAACAAAATGCAGGTAACGTTTTGTGGCAGAATCTTGATTTAAGGTTGTCGAAGGGCTTTAGGAAACCTGCAAATCTGAATATGTCATCATCACATGTTCAAGAACCAGCCGCTTTGTTTCTGAAGCAGCAAACAAATGGTGGACATACAGCTTCCCGAGCCTACAAAACCGACTACACAAACGAAGCATTGAACCGACACGAGCGCAAACAAACCAAAGAAGCCATGTACAACACAACTAGAACCCTCCAAATGGCTGATCATCAGCAGATGAATCCATTTTCTACAACCAATGCAATGAGTGATGGTTCTTACTGTGAAGCCAGATTCATTGCCAATGATCCTAAATACCCTGGAGGCATGAGAACAACTCTTCAGATAATAGCACCTGGTGTTTCAATCCCCTTCCCATCCAGTGGTAATCCATTGCATGTAAATGCATTTTGTTATCAACCAAAGGATGCTATTTCAAATCTCGATAAACCCGCATCATTACACACTTCGAGTTTTCAGTCGGCCCCCTCGCAAAAAGATCACACCAGTCCTGTGAAGTGGGATTGTAATTCGGAATCGCCATACGTCTGCAGGAGGGGAGTCTTTTAATAGCTTTGTTTATATATCCACAGGAATGAGTTACTCAAGATCCTTGCTTGTCCTAGGTTCTGCTAGGACGACGTACCTGCCAATCGAACAACTAGTGCTTATATCCAAATGTTTCTTCCTAATGTTTGGTCGTTTTGTTTTTCGGTAGTCAAATGTTTTTGAGATGCTCATAGACTTGTGCTGACTTACAGAAACCATCAAGCGATGATGAAAGAGCAGCGGGTGACAATACATTTTACCTGATAAAGAAGATACATACAATGGAGTTTCACAGAAAGGTTGTGTTATTAGCCAGATCTAAAGCTATGGAGAGGGTAGATAATATATATTGTACGAGTGGTTTTCGAAGAATAATCGTCTCGAACCTTTGACCGAAACGTAATGGAACCGGTATTTAAAGAGATATTTCTGGTCAGTTTTCAAGTAAATAAGTAGCAGTAGTTTCTCATTTTACCCAATTTCGTAGGTTTGAATTTTAATAACCGTTATTTTGGTGCCTAGTCTAAAAGGTTTCACAGATTCAATACAAATATGCACTCAGTCTCTATGCACGTGACTGAAAAAGAAGAAACAAACAACAAAAGGAAAAAGTAGATTCCTTAGTAGTCAAATCAGTAGCAGCAGCAGCCATTACTGAAGTAGAATATAATTAAGCACTATATTAACTTCCATTACTGCATAGATTATGAAGATTAGTAAATGAAACAGACAAGCCAAAAACTTGATAAGATCATATTAGTTGACATTTTGTCATTTGATGGAATTTCTCTCTTTTTATTATTTTTCTTTTGCAACTTTCATAACTCTTCAACATTTGGTTATCAAAGAAATTCATATAAAATTAATTCTAAAGTAGGTGGTAACTATGGATTGAGTCCATGATCTTTTAAACTTCCAAGACTATCTCATGTTGGTGCTTTCTTTTTATATCTATTTTTCGATGTATGCATACATATGACTATCTTTACGAGATAAACTGTCTATAACTACTAAGTTTATGTATACATACGACTACTTTTAGGGTTCTACTAAGTTTATGTATACATACGACTACTTTCACGAGATAAATTATCTTTAACTACTAAGTCCATTCAGGATAGTTGTCGCTTTTTCTGTCAAGATGACATTTTGATGATACAAGTGGTTGTATTTTGGTGACACAGAAAAGGGGCAAGTCTTATTTTTGGCAGAGAAGATAGGAATTGGCTTATTAAGGAAGAGAGAAAGAAGGCACGTTCTCGCATGCAAATGTGGGAGATGGACCATTTATGTGTATATATATATATATATATATGTTAAAGCACTGAGGAAGAGAAACTAATATACTGATTGTTGGGAATAATTGCAGACAGGAATGGAAATGGAGGGCTATGATCCCCTTTTTCACTTTTCATCTAAAAGCTTTCTCTCTCTATATATATCATCACTACTTCTAAGACTGCTTTTATTTTTTTTTCTTTGGCAAAACCATCATTAAAGCCCTGTTTGGTGTTCCTAAGTGCTCCTTTCATGACTTTTGATTACATGGGGTTCCATTAATACAGCTTAACAATCATTGTATCTTTATGGATGGGTTCCCTACCTAGAATCCTGCTTTTGGTTCGGGTGGAGTGGGCTGGATCGTGAGAGACCATTCGATGAGGCCTGTGTTGGATGGCTCGAAAGCTGGGTTTCGAGGCTCGTTTCGGAGTTGCAAGGAGTGGCTATTAGAGATGGCCTCCTGTCAATGAATGCGTGGTTCAGGGTGACTCTACTCTCCTCGATCTTGTTAGAATCTGACATTTTCGTAGTTGTTTCGTGCGGTATGTGATGATCGTTCTTAAAATCTTTCGGAGTTCAAGAGCATTGTTGTTGATATCAGAGGGTTGATCCCTTTATTGGTAAGGTTTCGTTTTCTTATGATAATAGGTTTAGTAATTATATTGTTGGTTTGTTTAAGCTTTGTGGTAGTGACAATTTTTTATGAGTTGATCTCTACCAATTCGAGTCTCGAGGTTAGAGATATTTCTTTTTGGTGGGGGAACCTCCCTTAGTATGACCTCCACTATTTTGTTGGCTTGGAAATTAACCCTAAAACCCGTCTTGAGTTGACCTAATGGTTGATCAAAATCTTAAAAAATTAAGAGACTATGAATATAATTTATGGTGACCATCTATTTAGAAATAAAGTTTTAACGAATTTTCTTAGCAACTTAATATTATAACGTCAAACAGTTTTGTTTTGTGAAAAATAGTTAAGTTGACATGGACACTTACAAAAAAATGTTAGTTAGATAGAAAATGATGATAGCTAAGTTGAAGTCAAAAACTTGAGTTACTATTGCATGCATGTATGTACATCTTAATACCTTTTTTGACTGTTAAACTTTGAAAATGAATAAGAGATTCAATGATTAGGATGTTGCATATATATTGTGAGTGTATTTGATTGTAAGATAAAAAAATACTTACTTTGCATTGCAAAAATTGGACCACTTGCTTCCACTTTCCATATATATTATTATGGCTAATTAGTGTCTGATATCTTCAAAAGCTTACAACATTAAACAATTGACCACTCGTGGGGCTCTCAAACCATTTCATTTCATATTACCAACCCAAACAAACCCCAACATAAATGCACATGGATCACTCCCCAGCCTTCTATGGCTTTAAACAATATAAATCCCGAATTTGTACCAAATGCGTCTAGATATTGTTATTCGTTACGAGAGGGAGAAAGATTATTCTTTCCATTAGTATGAGACTTTTTGAATAAAATTGTATTACGTGGTTGATATTTTTATCATGGTTGTATGAGAGGAGTTTTTGTATTCTAAGGTGATAGGGGGTACTTATATATTTCTCAAAAATTTATTTGATCGACCTAAATCGGCCGAATAAAAGACGGTAGGTCGGTGTCGATAAGAAAAATTTTGACTTCAAATTTGTTGGTTCGGTTAACCGACTCTATTTAATATTAATACTTTTTCATATAATTAGTTAAATTTTTTGCTTAATTATTGTAAAATTAACTTAAATTTAAATGTGTTTTAAAAATTTATTTAAGATGTTTAGTTTTCCAATTTTTATTAAAGAAATCATACGATGAATTATTATTTTTTTAATCAAAAAAATGAATTAACTGATTTAAAGGAGATAAAATATTATTTAATATGAAAAGTTAGGAGAGGTTGAGCGGTAGCAGTCTTGTTTGGGAGTGGAATGAAATAAAACTTGTTTAATATGAGTTGAAAATAGAAATAGTAGAAAATTCCTGTTTGATAGGTAGGGAAGGGAGTGATTGGGAACCGTTTATGATTTACCCCTCCCACCAAACAAGGGAAAAATAATTCATACCTCAAACTCTCCCTCCCACTACTACCAAACACCACCATTATACCAATTATACATGTGAATTAATTTGAACTTTGGAGAAAGTGGCTATTAGAGAATGGATTTGGATTATAGTGAAATGTAATTAGCAGTTTATATATTGTAAAAGTAAGTCATTGGCCTTTTGGGCAACTCATTTGTGAGCCAAGTATTAAGATAAGCTTTCATCCATTAGTAAAAGGCTTCCAAATTTAAATGAATAAATGTCTTTAATGCCAAAACCTTATCCCCATCTTTCTAATGGCTTCCCATTTGTGCTTACTGTTGTCATTTTGTTCATCAAAAACTATTATTTAATCTCAATCAATAGAATTTACAAAACTAAAGCAGTAATCCCTGTTCATCCCATTTCATGTGCCAAATCAACTTAAATGGCATAAAAAAGACTAACATTTATGACCCATAAATCTGATTTTACATACAACACTTGATTACTGAACTATCAAAACTAGTTTACCAAGTGTTAGGATTATTAACTACATCAGATCTTGCTCCTAAGCCGAACGATTTTCGCTAACGTTTCTTGAGCTGCCAAGGTTTGGGCATGGTTATGTCCCAACATGACTGTTCTTATACTTATGCAAGTTCTGCATAGTTCTTCGGCGCTGTCAAAGTGTCCACCTCTAAGTAGTAGCTTTGCTCGGGTTTCGAGCAATGTAGCTTTCAGCAACGTCACGTCTTGCCACACGTATTCGTCAACCCGTTGGTAGCCTTGGAACTTCTTCTTCCAACACAAGGACCCTTCACACCAGTCTTGTATTTGAGATACAAATGACTTCTCTACTTCCTCAAGTGCATTTGTGCATACCTTCAGCAACTCTAGTGCAGAGTTGCACCTCGAAAACATCGTGAAAGCTCGAATCGCCAAAGGGATGGCAGCCTTTCTTATGTATAGGACCATATCAACAGCTTTTAGTTGTACGAGTGGAGGTTCGGATTTGAAACCAAAGACGAGAAATGCAGAAGCCCATAAATGATCCAAGTTTGCCATTGTATTACTACCAGATTTCCTCATCCCTTGAACTATGGACTTGGCAGCTGATAAACCTTCCTTTCTTTTAGCAAACACTTGAGTAATGGGATGGAATTGGATCCAACAACCCGGTTGCTTGTTCGCTTTTCGGGCAAGTCCAAACTTGAACAGAAGAAGAGCCGATTCTTCCTCGCTCTTCCAAGCTTGTGAAGCTAAACAAGGGGAGCAACAACCAAACATGAAGCTCAGGCATTTGCTCCACGACTTCAATCCTTTTCTTGAGACAGCCATATCCTTTGCGGCTGTAGCTAGTACAGATACCGAAACAGGCGCTGGGGCGAACCACGCGCCAACGAGAAATATTCCTGATGCTAGCTGTCCACTAGTTTGCTCTAAGATCGAAAAAGAGAAGTAAATGATCTTCATAAGGAAGGGATTGCTTTTGCAGTATTGCTCTTCGTTTATACTAATGTAAGAGCAAGGAGAACACTCATCGATCGACACTTGCTCGATAGCTTCTAAAAGAGAAGACGGGGCGATTGCAAGCTCGCAAAGCAGTGATCCAATCACCCAAAGACCATATGTCAGCCTCCCAAGCTTCTCATCGAACTTCCGAAGATAATCCAATTCCTCAGCAGGGTATTCTTTCTTCCTTCTTCCTCTCATCAAAACCATTGCATCAGCCAAGGGCAATGGATGAATGTTGATCATCCGAAAACTCGTCACCTTAGGGAGTCTCGTCGTGATGATCACATGAGATCCACCGGTGTTCCTCGGCAACAAATCGTTCAAATCTTTCCCTTCCCACCAGTCCTCCTCTGCCTCAAGATTATCAATGATCAACAAATATGGCATGTCTCCAAACAGCTCCCTCTTGACTCTTTTGAATGCTTCAAGTTCTTGCTCCTCGAAACTCCGAAACCGTCCTCTATCCTTTTCAGCATCAGCACTTATGTCTAATCCTAAGTTCAAAGATAGATTCAATATATTTTGTCGAAAGTATCGAGCTTCGCCACCGACCCATAAAACCATTTTGTATCTTTGGGAGTATTTATAAGCAAATTCCAGAGCAAGCTCTGTCTTTCCAATTCCAGGAACCCCATTGATGCACACTATGCTGTTGCTCATGCACTTGTGATTCCCACTCTTCACCATTTCCTTGTGTTTTGATTTTTTGAATGAATTTCTGCCTTTAACTGGTTCAACCCAAGTCTCTAAAGTTGGATTATCAGATCTCCCTATCTCCAAATTGATGAATCTACTTCCCCTCAATGTAACTGGCCCACATTCTTCATCTGCTAGGCCTTCAGATTGCTGGCTGCCATTGCCTTCAACGGTCGGAGTAGAAACTGCGCTGTCTTGCTTTCGGAAGCTTCGACTGCCGAACAAAACAGTTTCCATTTCCATAATCTCATTCTCCCTCCCTACAAAGCATCTGTTTCTTGGAAATGGAAGCTCCTCATATCTTTCAACATCACTTTCAGTACTCATCCTCCCAAGCTTTGCCCTCAAAATCCCAGCTGCTTTAGCTATGCAGCTTCTCCAGTTACCTTCATTGGCTTCCAACTTATATTCTTGGAACTTCATCAATCCTTGAACTGTCTCTTTATACTCTTTATCCATGGAATTGTAGTTGAGAAAGCTCGAGATCTCCGACGACTCCATGTCGAAAAAGAATGGAATCAAATTCTTCTTCTGTGCAAAAAATCTCACCTCCTCCAAGGAGAAATGGTTATGGAAGCTAGAGCTTGTGAGGACGACGACCCCGAATGTCACGCAGCTGATAACGCGGTCGGCGATCTCGTGGCTTTGGTTATCCGAGTACTTGGCCCGATCGGCAACAAAGCAGGCAATGCCTTGAAGCTCGAGTTCTGATTTGAGCCACTTACAAAAACGCATAAGGCCATTGGTTTGGCCATGGAAGCCAATGTAGACATCACAGCTTCTGAGTTTTGAGGTTGAAACAGGGGACAGGGCGCCGCCGCATTTGGCGAAGGAGAGCCGAGGGACGGGGAAGGAGAACGAAATGCGAGGCGGCGCGGAGTCGGGGACCGGAACACAGGCGACAAATCGAAGCTTAGAATCAGTAGAAGGGTCATCGGAATATTCATATTGATCAGACGGAGGAGTGTAGGAACTACTAGCAATATCCTCAGAATGTGAAACCGGCGGCGAGGAACAGACCAGCTCCGCCGTGGTCTCCGCCGTAATAGGCTTCTCTGCTGGTTTAGGAGCCACCGCCCTCGGCGAAATGTACGGCGACTGCAGAGCCGAAACAAACGCCGACGACGGCGGCGACAAAAGGGAAGGCGAGTTATACGGAGACGATTCAATAGAGTTTTTAAACTCCGGCAATGCCAAATCGGAAGGAGAACTTCCCGGCGGTTTACAGCCGGAACTCGAAGCTATTTTAATGGTGAGAACAGGGGATGATATCGCCGGAGCAGATTCTGAATCAACCCCATCAGAATCCATAGCTACAAACAGCTCAAAAACAGATCCAATTTCAGAAACTAACTCATTCAACTCCGATTAAAGCTCAAATCGAATGCAACAGTGAAACAACACCATTCTCAAAATCAAAAGGGCAACAAAGAACCAACCCCAAAACTCAAAATCAAAGCAACAGAAAAACTTAAACACAAAACCAGAAGATGGGTTTTCGATTAAGGGGAAGAACACACAACAGGAACCATCAATCGCATATCTGGATCAAAACCCACGATCAAAACAAACCCAGAAAGGCGCAGGAAATTACCTCGATCTCTCTGAATGGAGCAAGTTCAACAAGTTGGATCTGAAAGCATTTGAATAAAAAAGAAACAGAGTGGCGTAGGAATAGTTTAACATAAATCTTCACCTTTCATTGATGGGGAGAATAAAATAAAGAGAAATTAAAAAAACGCCTCGAAATGGAGCAATGGGTTTTTGTTTTTACAGAGGGTCAAAGAAATGGGTCACAGAGACCGAAGATTGGACAGAGCACTCAGCATTGGGAGTGGAACCATGGAAGCGGGTTTTGAGTTAAAACTTCTCCATATTCAAAGCCTGAAGAAGGGTCTGCAAATCAAATGGAGAAGATGAAGGGAAATCAAATTGAAATTTGGTAATGGATTTTGAATTGAATGGGTAAGATTGAGAATGGTAATGAAGGGAGTGGGTTTTAGAGTTCAATCTGACATGAAATTTGAAACAATTTGCTGTGGTAATTGTACCACAAGACCAGTCCAACTGAACCAGATGCTCAGTGGTAAGATTGTTTGATAGCAACCCACTTTTCCCCTTGAAATTGTTTTTTAATGCCTTCAAAACCTTTTTTCAAATTCTTTTCCCTTTTTGTTCAAATACCTTTCTCACTTGGAAAAATGGCATGCACGGGTCTGACCCCAAAGCTATTGTCATTTGGGGTTCGGACCCAAAATATTTACATTTTGGGGTCGTCGCGTCTTTCGAAGAGAC
>JBBMEF010023772.1:0-17572 GCA_037832685.1 Sicyos baderoa | reverse complement strand
TTTCACACACTTCGTTATGTTAGAGAAGAGTTTCGTTTTAACGAAACCAGCATTGACACGTAATCATTCTCTCTCCAATTATTTTTCATTTATTTATATTGATGTGAAATTTCCGTACAATAGTGTAATTATCAAACTTATCATCTGGGGCACAAAAAAAATTGAAGTATATCAATTGAATTGGTAAAAGTTTAAAATCTATTAGTTGGGTTGATAGAAGTCTAAAATCTATTAGTTGGGTTGATAGAAGTCTAATTAAAATAAAATATAAATTTTGGACAAAACAAGCTATTATTATTTTAAAAAATGTAATATAATTGTAATGAAGGGCAAAAAAAAAAAAAAAAAAAAAACTATTCACCGAGGGAAAATTCCTTATTTTATAGATTTGTTTCACTTTTTTTTATACAATAATATTGAAGAGGGGAATTCAAATCTGTAATTGATTACTAGGTTGTACAGAATGACGGTAGAGTTATCGTACGTTTGGCTAGATTTGTTTCGCTTTAAGACACGGAATACAAGCTCATGCATGGGCCAAATTCGAAACGAGCCCACAACCTCTGCAGGCCCAAGGCCCACAAGAGAACTCCTTCGGTTTCTCCGTTCCCCATTTGAGAGCCGCACACAATAATCCGCCTATTTAAGCCCCTGCAACGCCCAATATTTTTATCGCCTGGATTTCCCTCTCCAATTTCTCTCGCCATCAACTCATCAATGGCTTCCATCACAGCTTCATCATGCTGCTTGCGACCCGCAGCTCCTCGATCGCGCCAAATCTATGTATAGTTTCGATTCCTCTTCTCTTGATCCTCATTGTGTGCATTTTATGTTTGCTCTGTTCTCGCTTTTTATGTGTAATCAATTTCCTTGGCGCTGATCGATCTTGATCTCGATTCTGTTGAATTCGATCTTTACTTCGATTTCTTTTTTCAAATGTCGTTAATTACGAAGTTTGTTGAATCGGTGTTGCATGGCTGTGAAATGCTAGGAAGCACGGACAGCGATACTTTCGGACACTCTTTGGACATATGTCTATTATTATCTTTAGTTTCGGACACTTTACGGACACAGCATGGACACTTCATGTACACCTCATTGAAAACTTATTTGTTTCAAATATCATGGTCTCGAAGATAGATGGATTAAAATGAAAAAAAGGAAAAACGGAGAGAAAATAGAATGAAGAGAAGGAAAATGGGTAAAAACTAAAATATTTTGAGATGTTAAAATTAGTAGGTCTATAACTAACTGATATTTTGGATCTATTATAAAAATAGTATATCATAAAAAATAATAATAAATAGCATGTATCTGTGTCCTGCATTTTTAAACAATGGCATGTCTGTGTGTCCGTATCTGTGCTTCTTAGGTGAAATGCGTGGATAATGGATGATGAATTGACATTCCTTTATTTTAGAATGTTTTATGTCTCGTTCTTTTGTTGCGTTGATTTCGTTCGTTTCATTTCAATACTGATTTGAAATTTTCGCCTAATGTTCAAGGCTAATTTCAGTGCAAACAGAAATCCGGATAGACATTAATTAGTTCTTCTCGCGTAATTTGTGGCCTGAAAATTTTAGTGCGCAAAAACAACGCATGCATTAGTTAATTACTAGCGGATCTTGAAATCCTTGCATGTATAATTTTTGTTTACTGTTCTAGTTATGAGCTAACTTGAAGTCATTAGGTCCTGACTTATAATTATTAAAATTGGTTTGTGGGGAAATTGCTTAGCACTTTTTTAAAATATTTATCTATAACAAATTTTTATATATATATATATATATATATATATATATTTTCATGTTTCTGAATTGTTTTCTTCCATCTTACATGTTTTCAATCAGCTGATTCACTTGATTTTAAGTGTGGAGTTTTTTTTTTTTTTTTTTTTTTTTTTTTTTAAGTCCTTAAGGGTGGGACTTGGGTTTTGAGGGTATGCTCCCCTCAAGGTTCCAGGTTCGAGACTCACTTGTGAATTGCTCCTTCGATGTCTATGTAGGCCAGGCGTGTGGAGTTTTTTTTTGTGGTAAATTGACTGTTTTTTTTTTCTTTTCCAAATTTGGCAAATCCCCTTAGTTTATTGTTCTTTTTTAATTCTCTCTCTGTTAAGAGTTTGTGATATATGAATATATATTCTGTGATGGTGATAAGCAGGCAACATCCAAGCTTGGTGCATTGAAGAGGGTCTCATTTTTTTACCAAGGGAGGAATACCTTGTCTTCTAGAAGCTTACAGTCGCTTCGAATTTCATGTGCCGTAAGTCTTTAGTTTTATTTTTATTTTTTTTTAAATTTGCATGCTGTTATTGAAAAATGCCAAATTATTAGAGGTTTATGGTGTGGAACAGGCGAAACCAGAGACAGTTGAAAAGGTGAGCAGCATAGTGAAGAAGCAATTGGCATTGGCAGATGACTCTGTTGTTAGTGGCGAGTCCAAATTTTCAGCGCTGGGAGCTGATTCTCTTGACACGGTAAACTTGTAGTAACATACCCTTGCTGAGCTTTAAACTTGATCTCACCATTGCATGCCAATACTACATTTCATACAAACTTTCAACTTCAAAACATTTAATTAAGACACGCTTAATGCCGTTTTTTTTTATACAACGAGATTCGAACCTGTAACGTGAGACTACAAGGTCGTACAAGATGCCGGTAGAACTATGCTCTTATTGGCCCACTTTATAGCGTGAGTTAGAAACTCTTAAGTTGGATGTAAGCAATCATTTAGAATTATTATAAACTCTCTATTATTATAATAGAAGAGGTTATAATCCGGGGAAAAGTGAACTTTCACTGTTCATTTCTTTTTTTGAAAAAATGTTCATTATATATAATTTCACTAAGAAAATATTTATTTTATCTAAAAATTAAAGTAATTAAATCAGATAAAAATATTTTTAATAAAAAAATTGTAAAGGGATGGGGGAATACATTCCCTCCACTCCCCCGTTTATCCCACGAGCAATTTTTTCTCTCCATCTCCGACCTTGTTCCCCATCCCAGCCCCATGTAGAAATGGACATCTCTATTTTTAATGTACAATTGTGGGATTCTAATATGCCCCATCAACCAATCTTAAATCAGGTTAAAATTTTTATTTTATTTGACGTTTGAGTTTAATGGGCTGTGATACTATGTGTGATAGTATGAACATGAGAAGTAGTCCACATATCTTATATGTGTTTGTTGGATTCTCCACTTTTTCAAGATGGGACAATGGTAGGATCCAAACAATAATAACCTAGTTTGTAATGAAATAAATTTTAGGAAGCTCTAGTACTTAATATAACACCATTTATGTGCATTTTAAAATGAATAAAATTCCCCTACATATAGAAGCATTATTGGGAAATAAATTCCCCTACATATATTGGGTGACACATAAATATTAAAAAATACATAAATTTTACACCTAACAGTTCCACATAAGCAAAACATATAGCGTTGAAATGAAATATTAAAAAATACATAAATTTTACATCTAATCGTTCCATATAAGCAAAATATATATATATATATAGCTCTCTCATCCATTATGCATGGGGGAGTTTTACTTTATTTAGATACGAAGTTTCAATAATTTGTGTTTCGGGTGCATGGTTATTGTAACTGATAGGATCTCACAATTGTCCCATATTGGAAAAGCGAGGAGATATAATTTTAGTTGGAGGTGAAATTTGAAGTTTTGATCAATAATAGTTTGTTTATATGTGTGATATATATTTCAGGTTGAGATTGTGATGGGGCTTGAGGAAGAATTTGGGATAAGCGTGGAAGAGGAGAGCGCACAGAGCATCACAACCGTTCAAGAGGCTGCAGATATGATCGAAGATCTTATCCTAAAAAAGGATATTGCTTAAATTTCATGGTATAGCTAGCAGGCAGCTATTGTAGTCTTCATCTCTCCCTCTGTTTTTGTTTAATCTGCATTTTAATGCTCTAAGCATATGTATTAGGAATATCCCACGTGATAATTCAATTCAATACAGACTTTGTTTTGTAATCTTTGCTTTCTTTTTGTTTGTTTTTTATATAATCAGGCCCGGTTTGATAACGTTTGATTTTTTATTTTTGAAATGTAAGCTTATTTTTAAATTTTGGTTTGATTTCTACAAATATAGGTAAGGTGTAGATATCTATGTAACAAAAAAATATATGGTAGGGTAGTTATTGTAAGTTTAAATTTCAAAAACCAAAAACAAAAAACCAAATAGTTAGACCCCGTTTGATAACCATTTGGTTTCTTGTTTTTGGTTTTTCAAATTTAAGCCTATTTTCTATCAAATTTTCTACCATTTATTTCATCCTTTTTATCATGTATATATCTTTCCTTAAGAAAGTAGGGGAAGACCAACCAACTTTTAAAAACAAAAAAAAATATTCCCAAAGTTTGTTTTTGTTTTTAAAAGTTGGTTAGTCACCATAATGTGTGAATCAATTAACGCACCATAATGTGTGAATCAACCCAAACCCAAGCCCCGCCGAGTGCGGATAATAGAAACAAGGACACAATGATGATAAGACATATGTTACTTTACTCTAGGTTGAGTGACCTCATAAAAATTCCTAGGATGCTTGCGAGTGAGGATAAAACATGTTGAAAGGACCCCTTGTTGATTTGTGGGGACAGTCTTCATTCTTAGAAGCAATAAAAGTTAGTTAGCAACGAGCGATAAAAGTTAGTTAGCAACGTGGTTAGGTTGCAGGGGAATATTGATGCCCATAAGGGCAAAATCTAGATTCCACATCCTAGGCCTGGACGTTACATATAGGATCCTATACAACAAGAGATGCAGTTTCATTTTCGGTACTTATATTAATGAGTATTAATAATACAATATTAAATGTCTAAAAAAACAATATTAAAATATATTAATGACTATTAAATACAAATATTTTAAATTTGACTATATTTATAATTATTTTATTAAGGGGTTTCATGTATAACAAAAATTGCTACAAAATTGCATATATAACACAAAACTGAAAATAATTGTACATATACCAAAAAATTGAAACTAATAGAGTGATTGAGTTCAATCACTAGTTATTGATTGAACTCAATCAGTTGAGCTCAATCGCTTAACAAACTGATTGAGTTTAATCACTAGTTATTGATTGAGTTCAATCACTCAAAAATTTGGTATAAAGAAATTTTTGATAAAAATGTGCTATAATTTTAATAGAGGGTCTTAAAGTTGGTATACACAACAATTTTTCTTATAAAGTAGTATTATTGAAATATTATACGTAAAATGTTTTATTTTGAAACATAGAGACCAAAATCAAACTAATCAAACTCAAAAAAAAAAAAAAAAAAAAAAAAAAAAAAAAAACTCAATAAAATTGATGTGGGGACCGAAATGAGAAATGAGAAACATTAACGAACAAAACCGTTCACAACCAAAAGCTCGCATTTCACTTTTGCAATCACAGAGGGATTTTTGTTTTTCCAATCCATGCGCTCAATATGAATGAATCGTTCTTGAGTCGATTGCAACGGACAATCTGATCTTCGAATCCTCAGCTCAAAGATTACGAAGGTTTGGAAATTAACCACCGCGTTCTTCGATTTCTCTGAAATTTGTGAAATTCTGCTTCGATTTCGATTTCGATTTTGCAATAATTTACATCTGTATTGTGTATTGCATCATGCATTGTGTTGGAATTTCTATCAATCTATATATATATATTGCAAGTTTCTGCGATTTGTGAGCTCGTGAGCATGGAAAATTCTCAATGAACATGTAATTTCGTTAAGTATTTAGATTGTGTTGATATATAACAGGAGTTATGGATCGGATCAGACCAGTACATACTCGACACAAGAGTAACACTGGCACTCCACTGGTACCGGAGTCGCCATTGGTGTCGCCTTTTCCCCACCATGTGCGATCGGGCTCAACTGGCTTCGAAAGTTCGAAAAGAGGTCAGAACAATGTGACGAAAGCTGCAGCCCAAAGGCTTGCGAAAGTGATGGCAAGTTCCGCCGATGACGACGAGGATGAAGAAGATGATCTTTCTTTTGATTTAAGCTTGGCGAGTGGAACAAGGAGCATTGGACTAGCAAGTGGAAGACCAATCAGACCTCGTTCTCCTATGGTAACTCTCAGTTTTAGTTACTGTATGTGTATTTTTTTCAAGCTTGATTTTGCATAACATTATGTTTGTTAATGTAAATAAGACCCATTTGTGCTTATGTGTGTGACAGTTTAGGCATGATGGTTAGTAATGCCGTTAAGATACAGTTTTCTTGGATCTACAATGGTGAAAGCACATATATGGAGATCTTTTTAAAGCTTCTTACTCTTTCCCTGTAAAGCCTTAATAGTAGTGAACTGATACGATTTGGGCCTTAGCATTATTAAGGAATAATATAGAGGCAATTACTTGGGGTGTAAGTTAGAGTTTTGTTATAAATGGAGAGGGCTAGATAGAGTTTTAGGTATCCAAATGTTGAGTGTATTAGTGTAGGGCTTGTAGAGAGTATTCTCTTGAGATGAGAGGTTTCAAGACCTATCAAATCTTGGATTATCTTGTATTCTTTTACTTTTGATATTAATCATAAACACTTCGGTGGATATTGGGGTACGGAGAGTAACTATGGTTGGTGGGTTACTATTGTAGGTGGATAATCATTATTTATGTTTGGAGTTTAGAAAATGTTAGAGCTTAACCATTGTCTGTATTTAGGATGCAGATAATGATTTGAGCGTATCATTATTTATGTTTAGGATGTAGACAATGGTTAGGGGTGATCACTGCTTGTGTTTAGGGTAGAAGTAATGGTTAGTCGGTAAGGTTTGTGTGAAGATAAAGTTATTAGAGAGTACAAGTGTCATCTTATGCCAATTTGTTTTACACATTTTTTTGTCCAAATTAGAGCATGTGAGAATTTAAATGTTTTCACAAAAATCAGCGATGGATCGTGTCTCATCTTAATTTGATTCATTCTTATTTTGTAGTGTTTTGATTAGTCATAAACTCCATTACTGGATTAATATCTTAGTTCTGAAAGTCGACACTCTTATTGGCCATCCATTTAAGGGGACAAGGAGATTCTTTGGAACAATTAAACATCATTTATGCATTTTTCTGGATTTGGTGGAGGGAGCGTAACGGATGTTCAACCTTGAAGGCAAATCCTTGAAGGAAAATCCAAAAGTTATACGGCCATGATTGTTGATTTGCTTTACCATGCCTTATTTTAGTGTCATTATGTTCCACCTTTTTGTAACTATGACTTAATACTTATCCACATTAATATCTCAATGGCATAATTTTTTGTAATGTTTCCAATAAGACTGTAACTTATCATTCATCAATGAAAGTTTTTCGTTTTCTATGAAAAAAAAAAAAAAAAAAAAGCCAACACATAATCTCGAGATCTTCTTGAGCACACCTTCTAGATTGTGCAATTTGTGATTTTCTTAATCATTTTAGCCATCTGTGTTATTTTCATGTATTCTAACATGCTTAAATTTTAAATATAGCCATCTGCTCGTACTTTTCAAGAGCCTACTTCTGGACATGTGGGATCGGCAGGTCGAGCACCTCAAACTGTAAACAATGCAGAGCAACCGGCGTTGGCTCGTACAACGCTCGGACACCGATCATCTTATTCTGATACTAACAATGTTGAACAAGCATCCATTACTCGCCCTTCATCAGCTAGTAGATCATCCCAGCTTGCCAGTTCCACTGAACAACCATCATCTACTCGTCCAACATTAGTTAGTCGTCCAAATGTAGGTGCTAAGACACCAGCTCCATCGGTACCTTCTTCTGCATCCATATCACTTAAGCCTACATTGCAAGTACCTCCCAAAGAGAATCAATCTGATTCCAGAACATCACTTAGACCAACCTTTCCCTTAACTCCGACGAAAGAGGGTCATTTTGATACTAGAATGTCACATAGATCAGCCCTGCCTGTAATTCCAAAAGAGGGTCAATTCGATACCAAAACGTCAATTAGACCAACCTTGCCTGTAACTCCAAAAGATAAGAGGTATGTCTTTCTTATGTCATTGTCATCGTATGTTCTTTTTGGCTACCATAAATTTGTTAAACAGAGAAGCGCCATTCTTATGGATTATCTAACGAACTGAACGTTAGATCACCGACAAAAACATGTTATCATCTCGGGGACTTGATACTTGATAGTGCAAACATTTTATGTTGATAGTATTTGTATTTAGAAAGTTCAATGGTGATTGTTTGTTAGAAGTGTTAAGGATTTTATCGCATTGTAAATCTTTGTGTGTGTGTTTTTTTTTGTTATTTAAGAGTTAACTCTTATTTGGGAGTAAAAGTCATGCATCTTGCTATCATCAAAGAACTTTGACTTTTACAGTTCTCATTGTAAATCCTTCTCGTAGCTTGCAGTTCTCATATGGAGATTATATTCTGGTGCCTACAAGGAGTGTGAAGTCAAAGACTCAAATTTGTTATATCTTATCGCTAATATTTGATGCTCAGATGTCATTCCATGATTGTGTGATGATCCTTGAACAGGTTGTCTTTAGATATGGGAAGCATGAACTTCGCAGAAGCTTCCAACCAGCCATCCAATTCTGCTCTACAAGATGAGGTATAGGGTACCTCTACCTTTAAGCCTGTTACAAGTCTTCACAAAATTATTAACACATCAATTTACTATCGAGGAGAATTTGGGCATCATGGTGGGGTGCTATCTGGGGTGCACCCAAATTTTTCTCTTTACTATCACTCACAATAACGTCCAGTCAGAAATTATGTCTTTACCTGACCACAGCCATATGTTCCCTTGATGACCCAGCTAGCTGGCTGGAAGAATCTAAATAATGGACTTGTTTTCACGTGAAATGTATCTGGAATTTTTGTGCTTCTTGTGCTGAGGTTTTCTTTTTGTTATTAATTTAAGATCAAGTTAATGTGCTTAGTTTCAACTTCCTTGTCTGAACTGAGATACATAGAAACATGTATGAGGAATTGTGTCTTTCAAGATTCTGCTAATGATGGTGATGATATCGGTGCAGCTTGATATGGTACAAGAGGAAAATGAAAGTTTACATGAAAAGGTAATGCCAACAACTTTTCTTGTTCTTCTTATGCTGACTGTTATTGGCTATTTCTTGTAAAATTAGTGTGCTCAGTTCAGAACCAGAGCAATTTATACTTATAATTATTAGATAATATGGAGTTCCACCTCAAAATCAATTGACATTGAGGGGAGTAGCTCATATCTCTTATCTCCAACATGCCCCCTCAAAATAGTACCACATAGGGAAGACCATCTTGGAATGGATCCAAATTTGTGGACCAAAATACCCGATTTGGCTTACCTTTTGCCAGGGTCGGATCCAAAATTTTGGATATCTGCTTAAGCTATAATGCCTGCTTGGATGGGGTCCACACCCACTTTAAAATTCAAAACATTTTAGGTTGGTTCATAATATGGGGGACCAATAACCCACATAGAACTCTGATACCATATTAGATAATATGGAGTTCCACCTTAAAATCAATTGACAATGATGGGAGTAACTTATATCTCTTATCTCCAACAAGAAGTCAATTGATCCTAATCATAAAAGGAAAATATAATATCTAACCGAATCGTAAAAGGAGAAAATAAGATTTAACCTACATATGATTAAAAAGATAAAAGTACTAAAATAAATATAAACCAACAGTAATAGAACAATTTTGTTTTCAAAATCACTAATTAAAACAAGAAAAAAAGGCTCTGTAATATACTTGCCTCATAGTCTGACTAATCTAATGCAAGTACAAAACATAACTCTAGATAATGGTACAACATCGATGTAAAAGTGATAGGTTGTCATTTATTTCATTAGGCATATATCTAATATGTGCTCCCCCAGCTTCGACTTGCAGAAGAAAAATGTGAGGAAGCAGAGGCTAGAGCCCGACAGCTAGAAAATCAGGTAGAAGAAATCAGCTGCATTGTTTCTCACTATTGGAAGTGTGTTTTTTTCTCTCATAAATAATCTGCCCATGCGATGGGATAACAAAATACTAATTTACATCTAGAAAAACACTTTAAAATATATAGATTACTCATGTCATCCCGTGTTAATAGTTCCTTTCTTCTGGTTTGTCTTGGTAAGTAGTTATAGTGTATTTTTTGACAAAATAGTATTTCTCGTGTTAGTAATCATTGGAATTATATTTGCATTTCTTTTTTTGATATCCCTGACTGTCCGGACCAGCTTTTGCGCACCTCAACTAATGTCATGAGATATACCGTCTGACCTAGAACATTTAGATGTCAAGGAAACCGGTAGGAAATTAATTCTCAGGTAGGTAGTCACCATAGATTGAATTTATCACCTTATGCACCCCAAGACCCTTTTTGACCAATTGAGTCATTTCATGACGGTTTATATTTGAATTTCATCTAATGTTTCTTTCCCACTATTAGATGGTTTCTTTTTATGAAATCATCTATTTAAATGTTTCCAACGAGTTTCTTTCAGCCAAGACCCAGAAAGAAAATTGTTTGGGTAGGGTATCTTTCTAGCGAGGCTAACCAGATTGGTTCTTTCTTAACAACTCTGTTGTGAAAGTGTGCTGTAGTCACTGTTGTGTTACAATTCATAGTTGCAGCATAATCGGTCATTTATTGGTACAGAAATTTTAATCTATAGGTCATAGTGATAGGAACATCCAAACATTGTTAAATAAATATCAATCTGTACAGATTTTGAAGTATTTAAATGTGATTTTTAGGTTGCAATGCTTGGAGAAGGTGTGACACTGGAAGCCCGTCTTTTGAGCAGGCTAGCTCCGGATCTTTCTTTCCTCTTGCAACTTGCAAGCCACTTCAGCTTTCATACAATCTAATACTTCATTGTTGTTTTGCTTTCAGGAAGGAGGCAGCTTTGCAGCAGAGAGAGGTTTGTCTTACTAAAACTGGCAATGCCATCAGTTCTGTTTTTCCATCATAATTGCACTATAGGGTTATTTTATATTATTTTTTTTTTTTTTTTGATATATGTGACTGTCCGGACCAGCTTTCGCGCACCTCGACTAATGTAACGGGACATACCGCCTACTTCTACAACATTTGGATGCCAAGGAAACTCGTAGGAAATTAATTCCTAAGTAGGTGACCACCATGGATTGAACCTATCACTGCACTCTAAGACCTTTTTTGATCAATTGAGCCAATCCATGATGCTTTATAGGGTTATTATTCAGCTGCTTCCATGGAAAATGACCATTAGGTTGAACACTCCCGATAACTATTAAGTGGATAGAGTGGACCCAGGGGAGTAACTGCAAGTGTCCATTTACTATTCCAGTGTGATTCCCAAATTCCATGCCACACCAAAACCAGGATGTCCCAAAAGTATGTAATTTTGACCCCAGGTAACCATGATAGATCAAGGATCAATTTCTGTTGACAGTGTGGATGCTTGTTTGCTACCAGTGCTGTGTATTCTTAAAACTCATCAATAACTTGCATCAGAAGATAGACTCGATATCGAAAGTTTCGAGATGAATCCTGAACAATTTGAAGTATCGGAATTCGAACCAAATAAACACAGCCTTGAAAGTTTAGGAAAATTTGTAATTTACTTACCAGTCTTACACTAGAAATAATTTATCGTTCTCTTTTCCATTAATAACAAAGGATTATGTCCTTGATACGATTGTTGTATGAGTAAGGTGTATCCATCCACTCCTAGCAGGCTGCTTTGAAATCACAATCTCATGAGAGCAGAGGTACTCATCATATTGCTGCACTTAAAACTGAAGCAGAGGTATGCATAAGTTGAAACCTGTACAAATAAATTATTTCCCACTAATATTGACATTGTTTGACAGGCATAAAATATGAATGATCTTTTGAATTTGACTCATGGATTCTTTTGACTCAGACTGCAAGGGATGAGGCAACATCTGCTTTGGAGAACTTGCACGAAGCTGAGGCTGAGTTGCAGTCGCTTAAGATTATGACCCACAGAATGATTCTGACTAGAGAAGAAGTGGTCTGCAGTTCAAGTTTCCGAGTACCTACTTCCTTTCGTGTCCTTTATTCGGCATCTTGTCTGACA
Organism: Sicyos baderoa; assembly: GCA_037832685.1. Taxonomy (NCBI): domain Eukaryota; kingdom Viridiplantae; phylum Streptophyta; class Magnoliopsida; order Cucurbitales; family Cucurbitaceae; genus Sicyos; species Sicyos baderoa. Next base: position 5,496 of record JBBMEF010023772.1, on the reverse strand, counting down.
TGCTTCTTTCATGCTAGGAAGAGGTTGTTTTGAAGAGGTGTTGGCTTGCTCGATACTGGAGCTTATGCGTTCGTTATGGTGATATTTTTCTTTCCTTGAAACTTGTATGGTGCTATTCTTTTGTTGTTTCGGATTTCCCGTGATTAAAATATCTATGTATGGATCCCCTATTCTCTGCTGCAACAAATAGTCTGATCCCAAGAGTGAGATACGCACCATAGAATCCACTTTGCTTTGAAATAAAGCTGCAAGTTGAAAAGATACCTTATCTTGGGACTCATTTCATAGATGAAAGAACATCGTTATTTAATGTTCGTCATTCTTAATTGCAATCGCAATTAAACAATAATAACATCGAGTTGTAAGGAAAAATCAACGTGCAAATGGTGAAACAAAACTAATATTCTAACGTTAAATGATTATCAGGCAGCTTAGAACCCTTTACCAAGATCTTGTCCAAAAATCTCTTATGATCTTTATTTGCATGATGATATTAATAAATCCATTATTGGGATGGCTATTCATAGGACTTGCGTAGTTTCCTGTTGGAATAACCAGCTTTTATCCAATAAACTTGAAATATGCCTTCAGGCATATTGAAGTTTCGGATATGTAGTCAATACCCTTGTATGTCAAAATTGTTTGTTCATTTCCCAAACACAGTGGTTCTCAATTCTGTAGATCAACTAGAACTATTAGCTTTCTAACTGTTCTTTCTGACTCTTACAATCTTTGATCAAGTCATGGAGACAATTCTCAGATTCTATTGAATAAAAAATATCTTCTGTCCACGCCATATGGCGGATTTCAACTAACTCTGGACTAACTTCGAGATCACTAGGTTAATTTGTTCCTTTTTTTTAATTAAAAACTTGTCAGGTATTCACGCTGAGGTCGTTGGAGCAAGATCTGAATACTGGTCATCTCTTACTATATGTCCTGTTGAAGTTGTTTTGGAAGCTGGAAAGAAAGCTAAAGAGGAGATAGGTAAGCGTATAACTTTTGTAGAGGGATGGAAATGTTTAAGATCTCTTTCCTTTTTCCTATGTTCTTTTCCTTGAGACAAATGTCGAGAGCATACTTGTAGCAAAAATGATATGGTTCTTGAAAAACGGTGTCAATTTGCTCCTATCATGCTAGAATTATATGGTTCTTCATTTAATGTAGCAAAAATGATGTCTTGGGGAAAACAATTAGGGAGAGAGATGCAACAATTAGGGAAAACAATGACTAAAAACATCCATGACCGGCAGCCGGTCATAAATGACTCTAGTCATCCATGACCCAGTCATCAATGACCCAGAAATCGCGTTGGTCATCGAAGGTCTTCCATGACTGAGTCGTCGTTCATCATCCATGACCGGCGTTTCTGGTGCCGGTCATGGAAGAGAAACGCCAGTCATGGAAGACCTTCCATGGCTTGATGTATTATGACGGCTCATGGCCTGTCATAAATCTTAAACGATGATCGTCCACGCTGGTCATCGTTTTGACAGTTTCTACTAGTGGCATAAAATCCCTCAAGCAAGATGTTAGGCACGAAACCCATGTTTGGGCACTAAACCCCTTATAACAATTGGGTGAACCACTCATAACAATTTGGCGAACCCCTCATAACAATTACATTATTCATACATTCAACAATAACACTATATTCAAATCTAGCATGCTCGGTATATAATAACAGATTAATTTGTACGGAACATTCCCTTACCTTGGTCGAACACCCAAAGAGTCAACAATCCAGTTGAAAATGGCTACTCCTAAGCCCTTCCGAACTTTATGAACCTATAACACACAAACGAGTCAGGACTAGCATCTTAAATTGCCAAAAACAGACTAAGGACGTCGAAATTACCCAAAATGGAGATTATGAATTTTTTGTTAACGGTCAACGGCGGCGGCGGAGCATGGGTCATAGGTGGCGGCGGCAGTGCGTGAGTCAACATCGCAATCGGCAGGCTCGGATCCAGTTCGGGACACGTGTCTGCAAGCTGAGGCGCGGACGATAGGCTCGGTTGGATCTTGTGGTCTAAGGGCTTCAGATCTAGGATCGGTGCGGAAGCGAGGCTCGGTCTGATTGAACGGCTGCGAGGCTCGGTGTATGGCTCGAACGAATCAGATGGCGAGCGTGCTTTGGCTGGAGGCTCGGGAGACGCGTGGGGTTTGGAGTTTGGTTCGGGCGAATCCTCGCGCGCGCGTTGCTTCGGTTTTCGGCTAGGCAGATATGCGGCTTCGCGTGCTTCGGAGCTAGGCTCGGTTTCTAGGCTCGGCGCGGATCCTAAGATTCGATTTGTGCAACAAATTTTCACAAAAATCAATCATTTTTCGATCAAACGACGCGATTTCGATTCCTTAATAAAATTAACCCAATAATAGAATAAAATAACCCTTCTTACCTCTGATACCTTGAATTTCAACGCCGATCGAGATGAGACGAAGCTCGATTTCTTCACCCAAAAACCCTAAATTGATCCGAAAGCTAAATCCACGATCCCGGAACGCCACCAAACAAATTACAAACTGGAGCAGGAATAATATGGAGCCTGGGTGAATTTAAGAGTGAGAGATGGAGATGAATCACCTGATCGATCTATGGTGCTTGAACGTGATTAGGGTTTGAGCGGGTTATTACATAATTTCATTTATAAAAAGTAACTACATTTTAGTTTGTTTAAAAAAATTACTTATTTATAATTATTGACGAATTAAATAAGTGAAGGTATATAAAATATATAATTCATGTATAAATGATGTGATTTATATATTTAATATACTCTGACTAAAAACTAAGTAGGAAGAAAATGAATTGGTAAAACAAAAAATTGGTATTTTATACTAATTTATATACTTTTACTAAAGCTAGAAGTTAATACATTAAATTTAATTTTAGAAATATATTTTCATTTATTAAAATTGTTATTATTATTAAATCAATTTCATTACAATTATCTTCAAAATTATCATAAAAGTTTATTTTAAATTTTGTACATTGAGTATAAGTTAGTAATTGGAAGATTACCTGTGTTATTTTTCTTCTCTAAATATTATTGAATTAAAAAAAAAAAAAAAAAAAGTGATAACTACCCTGTTGGAATATTCTCCGGTAAATATTTTATAAAAATGAAAATGATATTTAATTAATAAAAAAGAAATGAGAGTTCAAAAAGGGACCCGTACCGTAGAGGGCGTAGGCGAAGGTAGATGTAGCAGAATCACCCATTTCTCTCGTGGGCCTCTCTTTCTTTAGACTTTATAAGAAGCGCTGTGTTCTTCATTTTGTTTCCCTATTATCATGTTCTTCCATTCACTCTCCACCCTCTTCAAAATTCATCACAATGTCAGCAACTGATCAACCACAGTCTCAAATTCTCAATTCCAACGACAAGCAACATACTTCCAGCAAGCGCCCGCTCTACCGCGGCGTTCGTATGCGCGCTTGGGGCAAATGGGTCTCCGAAATCCGCCAGCCCCGCAAGAAATCCCGCATTTGGCTCGGCACCTTCTCCACTCCCGAGATGGCTGCTCGAGCCCACGACGTAGCCGCCTTGTCCATCAAAGGCGACTCTGCCATCCTCAACTTCCCCGAACTCGCACACTCCCTCCCCCGCCCGGTCTCCTTCGACCCTCGTGACGTTCAAGCCGCGGCCGCTAAGGCTGCTCACATGGACTCTATTTCCACTTCCTCCGACTCTGACCACCTCTCTGATCATCTCTCCGAGATCGTCAAGCTCCCCACACTCGGCGCCAATTGTGATCACGAGGACGAATTCGTCCTCGTGGATTCCACAGACGGTTGGGTGTACCCGCCCCCGTGGTTACGAACCACGGAGGATTGTGCCGTCAATTACAACGACATTACTCACGAGTTGGGGATTGGAGATACTAATTTCTTGTGGGATTATTGATTTTTTTTTTCGTTTTTAATTTGTTTAGATAACTCATGTATATTGTTGTGTGTTTGGATGGCTTAATTAGAGAGCCTATTTTCTTTCCGATCTCTCTAGCTGATCTTGACCATTTTGTTCTGTTGTGTTGTGTTTCGTGCCTGTGTTTGGTTGGAGGGTTGTTGAAATATCTCGTGTAAATCACTTTTAATTAATGCACTCAACTTCCTTGTGCTCCTTTATTGGTGCAAACACTTTAATGCAATCATGCAACCAATGGAGTGGACTAGAGTTAATTTTAATGAAGCGTGAACTATCTATGTTGTTCTTTGATTACTTCGTTCTGAATTTTGTTGTCCGTGAGTTTAGATCTTATGTTAAGTCTTTGGTATGTATATATAATAGTATTATATAAACTTTTCTTAAAATTGTCGACCCTCGTTACTAAGTTTCTATGTTTCACAAATTTGGGTGATTTTTGTCTCTTGCTCTTCAAGTCCAATTATTTGATTATTGATTATGATTTGTAATAACACATTAACATATTATTTCAACAAAAACATAATTCTTAAGACATTTTGTATAACATAATAATATAAATTAAGTTCGAATTTTTCGATTGTATAAAAAGAAAAACACATTAATAAGTATAAATAGTCAAGAGGTTACAGTGAAAAAAAAAATAGAATTCAATTTATATTATTTCGTCGTCATTCAATTTTTACCCAAATAATAAAATTGCCCACAACGGGCTGCATGGGAATATATCTGTTACATGACGCAAAAATTGAGACGGTGACGGTGATTTTTCTTACCTTTTTTTTGTGGATTGAAATTTGCCATAAACGAGGATTCAAAACCGACCTAATTTAGGCGACAGCCCAAATGTCTTATTACGTATACAATGTCAGTTAGCTGAGCTTTAGATTCTTGCATTTATTTATGGTTTTTTTATAAATTAAAAACAAAAACTTGGAGGAAAAGTCCTTGAATTTTCGAGTAAAAATAATAATAAAAAAAAGACCCAGTTTCTTTTCAAATTTCAATTCATGTTTCTTCAAGTTGCAGAGTTTTCAACCTAGGGGTAAGTCCAATTTCATCTGATCAAATGGGACACATTAAACAGTAAATTACAATCATTTCTCATTTTATTTATTATTATTTATTATTATCTTGTTTTTTAACCAAAACTAGATTTCCTCTTGGTTTTGTTCTTACTTGGTTTCACTTTATTCAGGCAAACGTATCAGTCCTCTGCTTAAAATAATTAAAGTTCCTTTTTTTTTTCCATAAAATTAACTTTTTATAAAAATAAATTGTTTCAGTACTCAGACTCGTCCATGGCTCTGGCAGGCTCACCAAACAAGAAACAAACCACTCGTATTTAAATTAACCCATTTTTTAAATTATACAAAAAAAAAATAGGGAATTTGGGCTGTATAGCAATTTTCCTACCCCTAATAGCAACTTTTTAAAAATATTGCAAATATAGCAACTTTTTTTTGATAGATTCTATCAAACACTATCGATGAAGTCTATCAGACATTATTGATGGAGTCTATCAGATATTATTGATGGAGTACATTATTGATAGAGTCTATCAGTCACT